>NDXB01015359.1:182258-195881 GCA_002631895.1 Agapornis roseicollis | reverse complement strand
AGGCTGCAGGGCAGAGCTCTGGGTGCAGAGAGTGCCTGCACTGCTCCGGTGAGGGGAGGGTGCACCCTGGTGGAGGTCCTGCTTCAGTCAGGAGCAGCGGGACACTGTCAATAGGATGAAAGGTGTCAGGGAAGCTGAGAGGAAGCAGCACTACTTGCTCCAGGCCCAAACTGTGCAGGAGCCTCAAGCATCCACTGTAGCTCAGGGAGGAAGGAAGGAGGCCATTAACCCGGGAAGCTGGGAAACAGTAACAAAAATCCCCCAACAAAACAACACAAACAACAAAAAAGGAGGAAGAGGACAGTTAAAAGCAAGGGGCTTCCTCCTAAATCTGTTGTCCCCACCCAGAACCGCTTTGCTGTCCTGCAGGGGGCTATTGAGGAAACGCGCTTGCACCATGAACGGCCGGCTCGGGCGCTGGTGAAGAAGATCTCTACTGGTGCTATCAGGAAAAAGTGGCGGTTTCTACTAGTGGGGGACTCTGCTTTGAAAGGAACAGAGGCACCCATCTGTCGGCCTGATCCGGTCTCGAGGGAGGTCTGTTGCGTACCTGGGGCACGGATCAGGGATGTTGCAGAGAGGCTGCCTGCTCTAGTTAAGTCCCACTGACTCTTACCCACTTCTAATGATCCATGTAAGCGCTAGTGATAGAGATAGCAGTAGCCCAGAGAACATAAAAAAAGACTACAGAGCCCTAGGAGAGGTGGTTAGGGGCTCTGGAGCTCAGATTGTCTTTTTGTCAATTCTCCAGGATAAAGGGGAGAACTTTAAAAAGGCTAGGCGAATTGGCCAGGTTAATAAATGGTTATAGGGGTGGCGCCATAGTCAGGGGTTTGGGTATCTGTAACATGGGATGCAATTTAGTAGGCCAGGTCTACCGGGGGTGGTGGAGCTGGTCTGACAACAAAGGGGAAACGTTTTGGTAGGAGGTTTGCCAGACTGGTCAAAGATACTTTAAACTAGATGTGTTGTGGGAGGTGAGCATCATTCCATCCCAACACACCCAGTCGGTTGCCAGCACCTATAATAAATGCTCAGAGCAATGCAGAGATATTCCAGCCCCTCCAGCCAATGAGCCAGCTTCATTTGGAGCTTGGCTCAGATGCCTTTATACAAATGCCTGTACCATGGAGAACAAACACGAGGAATTAGAGATGTCTGCCCGTCTATGGGGGTATGATATAATAGGCATCACAGAAAAATGGTGGGATGACTCCTATGACTGGGTGTTGGAATGGAAGGTTACATGCTCCTTAAGAAAAGACAGGGCCGGCAGACGGGGAGGGGGAGTTGCTATTTATGTTAGGGATAAGCTGGAGAGTATGGAACTCTGCTTGATGTGTACAGACCTTGCCTTTGAACATCCAGCCCAGGACAGACAATCAGGGTGCCAGGAGGAGCTGTACTTCAGTGCCAGTCTCTTCTAGAGCAGCTCAAACCCCTTCATAGGCTGCCAATATCTCTTTTTCAGTTGGGGTATAGCTGGCCTCAGATCTTCTGTGTACCCAACTCCAAAAGCCAAGGGGTTGACCTCGAGTCTCCCCAGGAGTTTTCTGCCAGAGGCTCCAGATGGGACCATTCTCCCTGGCTGTGGTGTACAGTACATTTTTTACATCTGGCCTTTTGTGGACTGGTCCAAGGGCCACTGCATGAACTGTCTCTCGTTTAATTTGCTCAAAGGCTTGTTGTTGCTCAGGGCCCCAGTTAAAATCATTCTTCTGGGTCACATGATAGAGAGGGCTTACAATCGAGCTGTAATTTGGGATGTGCATTCTCCAGAGCTCTACAATACCCAAGAAAGCTTGTGTTTCTTTTGTATTAGTTGGTGGAGACATTGCTGTTATCTTATTTACCACATCTGTGGGGATCTGGCGATGTCCATCTTGCCATTTTATTCCCCAGAATTTAATCTCTTGTGCAGGTCCCTTGACCTTATTCCGTTTTATGGCAAAACTGGCTTTCAGCAGGATTTGGATTATTTTCCTTGCTTTCTCAAAGACTTCTGCCGCTGTATCACCCCACACAATAATGTCATCAATGTATTGCAGGCATTCTGGAGCTTGCCCCTGTTCCAGTGCAGTCTGGATCAGTCCATGGCAGATGGTAGGGCTGTGTTTCCACCCCTGGGGTAGTCGGTTCCAAGTGTACTGGATGCCCCTCCAAGTAAAAGCAAACTGTGGCCTGCACTCTGCTGCCAAAGGAATTGAGAAAAATGCATTGGCAATATCAATTGTGGCATACCAGTTGGCTGCCTTTGACTCCAGTTCATACTGAAGTTCTAGCATGTCTGGTATGGCAGCACTCAATGGTGGTGTGACTTCATTCAGGCCACGACAGTCTACTGTTAGTCTCCACTCTCCGTTAGCCTTTTGCACTGGCCATATGGGGCTGTTAAAGGGTGAGCGGGTCCTGCTGATCACTCTCTGACTATCCAGTCTATGGATCAGCTTATGGATGGGAATCAGGGAGTCTCGGTTGGTGCAATGTTGCCGCTGGTGCACTGTTGTAGTCACAATTGGCATTTGTTGTTCTTCAACCTTCAGCAAGCCAACAACAGAAGGATCCTCTGAGAGACCAGGCAAGGTGGACAGCTGCTCATTTTCCTCTGTCTCCAAAGCAGCAACACCAAAAGTGCTGTTTTGTGTCCTTGAAATACCCTTTGCTGAGATAGCCTACGACAAGGATGCATGGAGCCTCTGGACCAGTCACAATGGGGTGCTTTTGCCACTTCCTCCCAGTCAGGCTGATTTTAGCCTCCAGTACAGTCAACTCTTGGGATTCTCCTGTCACTCCAGAAATAGAAATGGATTCCACCCCTTGACAGCTTGATGGCATCAGAGTACACTGTGCCCTGGTGTCTACTAGAGTCTTATGCTTCTGTGGTATCAGGCCATCTGATTCACACAGTCCAGTAAATCTGATTGTCCCCTACCTCCCCCTGATGGAAGGCAGGGCCCTTGTAATAGTCACCCCAACATTGGTCACTTACATCTTGTAGAAAGGGATTAGTCTCCTTCATCACAGGAGCTGGGGTAAAATCATCTCTTCCACCCCATCTGGGAACCTGCTCACTAGAGACTGAAGCTGCAGCTTTCATGGGATGATCATCTTTGACCTTTGTTTCCCTCTTCAAATCATGCACCCATTCCTCCAGAGCTGAGGTAGGTTTTCCATCCCACTTTCTCATGTCTACTCTGTGATCCCACAGGTAAAACCATAAGGTGGCCCATGGTGTGTACCTCCTATATCTTCTCTTTTGAGCAGTAGGATGCCTTTTGTTAATAGCTGAGACAGGTTGGTACACGTGGGGAGCTGGATAGATCGGATAGATCATCTCTCAATTGTTTGAACTCCTGGGACTGTTTTTCTGTATCTGAAATGATGGAAGGGGTGAGATTGTCTTCAAACTCTCAGAGTTGACAAATCATTTTATCCACTGTTGGTGGTGCTACATCATGCCAGATTATTGCTACCAGTGAGTGGGCATATGATGATGGTGCACTCTGTGTAAATTTCCGCCTCATGGGTTATGTACATTTGACTTCATCTGGATCTGCAGGTGCATTCCCGGCTTTTGGCCTGCAATCTGTACAATGGCTGATTCCCTCAGAGACTGGATGCTTTTTTCTATCATGGTCCAGTTGCCTGAATTACGCATAACATCGTCCTTGTATGGAAGCCTTTCTTTCATAGCTGCCAAGAGCAGCCTCCAAAGGCTGAGGGACCATTTCTCTTTTGCAATTCCTTTGTCAATTCCTCATTCCCTAGCAAGNTGGAAGCCTTTCTTTCATAGCTGCCAAGAGCAGCCTCCAAAGGCTGAGGGACCATTTCTCTTTTGCAATTCCTTTGTCAATTCCTCATTCCCTAGCAAGTGATCCCAGCTGCTTGGCTTCTCTACCTTCTAGTTCATGACTGTTGGCCCCATTGTCCCAGCATCAGAGCAACCAGGTGATGATGTGCTCCTCTGGTTGACAGGAAAATCTTTTTGCATATTCTACAGCTTGGTTGAGGTCTGGGGTTGAGAAGCCACCTCTTCCTCCCCCACCTCCTGCAGGGATGGGAAGGAGAATCGAAAGAATGTAAAGAATGTAACTCCCACAGGTTGAAATAAGAGCAGTCCAGTAACTAAGGTATAACACAAACCACTGCTGCTACCACCAATAAGGAAAATAACAAGGGAAGAGAATACAACTGCTCACCAGCTGCCAACCAATACCCAGCCTAACCTGAGCAGCGATCTAGCCCTTCTGGGCAACTGCCCCCAGTTTATATAGTGGGCATGAAGTGATGTGGTATGGAATACCCCTTTGGTTAGTTTGGATCAGGTGTCCTGTCTCTGCTTCCTCTCGGCTTCCCCTCCTCCCTGGCAGAGCATGAGACTTAGAAAGTCAGAGTAAGCCTTACTTAGTAACACCTAAGAACATCGGTATTGTCAGTGCTGTTCCCAGGCTGAAAGTCAAAACCGCAGCACTGCACCAACTACTAAGACTGAGAAAATTACTGCTACTGCTGAACCCAGAACAGGCCATCCAGCCAATTTTTTATCCACCTGGTGGTTCCTCCATCAAATTGATTTCTCTCCAGTTTAGAGACAAGGATGTTGTGTGGGACAGCATCAAACACTATGGATAATGAAATATCCAAGTATATCTTTTGAGGGACAAATATAATTTTAGTGAAAAAATAAAGTGATTTTTTTTTAATATGTTTGGAGGATTTATGTAAATAAAAAACATAGTAAGGTATTGTCATTAAAAATAAGAATTAAAAGACATTTTAGAAAAAATTTATAGTCATTTATATATTTAATGGCAGGTGCTTAGAAAATACTCTTTTTTTAAAAATAAAAGGGTTATTTTTAAAGTTGTTAATAAGCATGAAGACCACAGGATTGTATCAGGTATCTAGGAGTTTGTCTTTTTACCCATAAAATACTGTTTGAATAGAACCTGCAAATCTTCAGGTTTTCATATAGTATTCTCTTTTAACTGCCATGACTTCAAAGAAAATAGAGATTATGTTATCTCTTACATTACAGAACTGTAGCTGTGTGATAAACAACCTCTGCTAACCTGAGAAAAATAATGGTTTCCTTTTAAAAGGAAAAGCAGGAGGTTTAGCAGTAGAGGAAGAGGGATTATTGAGCAAGTTAATTAGAAACAGCCCAAGGGAAAAGTTAGGAAATTAAAACCCATAGAATCAGCATGATGACAGCTAAAAATATATTGTCACAAGATATGCTGAGTGTGGGGAGCAGCAGGGAGGAGAATAAAGAATTTGATTAAGGGCAAGAAATATTTTCAAGTGTTTTGATTTCTACATTTCTTTTGACCCAGACTCAGTAAAACAGTGAAGTAATAATTGCACTTTGCAGATTCATGCTAACCATTAGAATAAAGGTTGCTGGAAAGCTAAATATCCATGGTTAATGGTTGCTACATCAGAAGAAGACATGCTATGGGAAAGCAAATATACATGAGTGGTATGCAACACAGGTTTTTCCTTTGACTGAAGGAAGTACCATTTTGTAAGGAATTAAGATTCAAGAAAGTGAAAGTGAAAAAACTAAATTTAATATGTATAATAATAATTATAATTTGTTTTCAGTGATAAATGATTGAGAAGTTGTTGGTGTACTATCCTAGGTAGTAGTGAAAAGCTACGACTATTATGAGGTAGATTTCAGAACCAGTTTTTACATTAAAGGTTTATGTAGCTTTGAAAATAAGATCTGTTCATATATTTCAGAGGCACTTTTATTGAATATAAAAAGTAAACTTTTTTTTCTTATTAAATGGGAAATGTCTGTGAAACTCAACTCTTGGTTTCAAATGAGGGCTTTGGATGTACACACTCCAGTGCAAATGTATTACATCTGACACACTGACTTCAAGAATGGGCACAGTGGCTGCATTTCTGGAAGTCAGGGCATGCCTACATTTACTTATTCACACATGTGAATAAGTAAAATAAATTTATGCAAACATAAATGTATATATTGAATGCGTATACCAGTGTGGTTTTCAATACTATAAAATAGGGCATATTATGTGGGTTTATGACTATAAAATAGGACATATTGTGTGGTTTTACAAGCCACTTCAAAGAGGTGAACTATGTGGTTTGCCTATTTGTCCTGTTGTTATTTTTTTTTTCTTTAAAATAAGGTTTGTTGTGTTTTGTTGGTTTTTGTTTTTGTTTTTGTTTTTTAGTGGATTAACTATGTGAGTTTAATTTCCAAATAATGACACTTATTAAACAGTGGCTATAATTTTTTTAAGAGCTTTACTATTCTATATTATGTCTCACTAACATGAATTTTTATAAGTGCCTACTGTAATGCTTTAACATCCCATTGTCAGTGGTTAAAAAAGTATTTGTTATTCACATAGTTCATTGTAGTTTTCTGTTTCAGCATTCAAAATTATTAGCTAATATTGGGCCAACATTCAGATCTAATGGCTCAGTTTCCTGTGAACTGAATTACACAATCTGTCCTGCAATTGCAGTGTGAATTTCTTGCATATAATAGCAAGCAAATCAGTATCTGTGTTAACTGATTAGAAGCAGAAGTTGCAAAAAAAAAAAAAAAGGTAGACTTGTTGGAATGTGATACATTTGATGAAATTCCTTTCCTTTTGTTCTTTAAATAAATTAAAATTTATTATTTTTTTCCCCAACTTTTTTTTCCTGAGAAGAAGCGTGGGTAGGTAGTGACTCCCTAGGGGCGAAAATGTCATAGGATGGAAGTACAGGAAAACTGTATTCCTTTGCTGCTTCTACTACAGGTTCTTCATGCAAAGCATGTATCTTTATGGTATGTTGAGTTCCCCACCTGTAAAATGAAACTGGCATTTTAGCAAAGATACTGGTTATTTTTCTCACTCTTTGTCTCTTCTAAATGGAAAAAAAATTGTTTTAAGCACCAGTTCATTAACCAGCATAGTGGGTTGTTGCCCTAGTTACAGATTAAATAATCTTTAACAGCATTTAGTTTTGTGGGACATTCATTATTGCATGGCTTAATGAGTAAGAGCTTGTTTAGTGAACCATGATTCAGATTGTTTTAAATGTAAATCCAGAGACCATGACTGAATTGAATTTTCGATAACTAATTTTCTTACTGGTTTAGGTTTTCTGTCCTGTTTATGGTTTTGTGGTTTAGTTTTGGTTTTTTGTGTGTGTGTGTGTGGTTTTGGTGGGTTTTTTTTCCCCTAAACTGGCACTAACAATTCTTCTTAATTTTTCTTCTGCCAGTATTTGAATTAACTGTCAACAACACACAAAATGCAACAGTATAGAATGTCATTGAGGCTACAGGTAAAGGAAGAATACAGTGAAATTTATGTATATTGAAAAGAGATTGCGCTGCAGATTTCAGGTGGTCCACTTAAGCTCCTAAAAGGCCTTTAGAAAGAAGCAATGATTAATTCTTTTAATTATAAAGCCACAGCCAGACTAGGCTGTTGTGTGTCTTAAGACAAAACCCATCAAGATTACTATGCAAACATTTCTACAAGTACCCCGTGCTCTTTCTCAATAAGACATCCTCACTGTTTTGTGTGAGTTTTATATGATTCAGTTATTAGGTAAAAGCCATTACAAAACTTTTTAGGACTTAATCTGAATATAAAATTATTTATTAAATATTTAGGAATACTTAGTGCTTTTAAGCAGTTACATTCTTATGTCCCGAGGGAGGTTAGAAAAATGGATCTGGAAAATGTTTCTTTCCCTCTTTCTTTCATACTCTTTTCCTCTCCTCTGTGTTAAGTACAAGAGAAGATCAGAAAGTTGTATTTTAACCTTTCTTCAGTTAACACTAAAGGTGTTAGTCCTCTTATGACTAGTTAAGGGCCAAGACCATTCTGTAGGCAGTGGTTTAAGTCTGCTGCCTCTGAGTTGCAAGGCTTAACATAAAAATTACAAGTTTTAGCTGTGTGCATGTGTGTGAGGACCTGATTTGAGTGCAGTGATTCTTATGGGAATTTAATCTTAGTTCTAGGCATAAACATAACTCCTTATTTTGTGATGTCTGATAGGTACAGTGCAATTGCTCACAATGCTTTTCAGTAAAATGTGTTTTAATAAAGTACAGACATTTCCCAATGGAATTTTTAGATTCTTACCTGGTTTTTAGGGGTTTTCTTATATCCTTTAGCAACTGTTGTTTCTTTATGTAATTGTATCCTTCTACAACAGCTTCTGATCCTGCTGTAATTATATGAAGTCCTTATAGGCTATTAGCATAGGTCTGTAATGTCTAGCTAATTTTTGTGGCGTGTTTCTATAATGAATTTTATATTTCTGCCTAGTTCAGGGTCTTACAGACTTGATTTTGGTTCCCAGTTGTTTTACATGCAATTGAATGCTCAATACTATTTCAGGTAAGCTACTGCTTTCCTGCAGTAGTTTTTTGATTTTTGTATATCAGGGTACGGACTGGGCATGGTCTGAATCTATGTTCCAAGTAAAACTTTTAACATGATTCATGCAACTTCTTGTTCGTTCTAGCCCCACTACATATGTTTTGGATGAAGATGAGCCTCGCTTCCTTGAAGAAGTTGATTACAGTGCAGAAAGTAATGATGATCAAGACATTGAATTAGCTGATAATGTGGGTGATTATGAGGCAACTAATCAGGAAGATGGACTTTCAGACTCAGATTCAACAAGGATACTCCTTTCTTGAACCAGCTTTGCAGCCAGTAATAGGAAGTTAAGTATCCTGGCTTTTGTGGTCAAATACTTCCATGATGTTGTCTACCATGGGGATATACTTAAGGAAACACAGATAACTGGGGTGTGCCTAGCTCAAAGACAATAAATATTTCTGATAATTTGGCATTTAATTTATTTAAGGAGTTCTGTGTTTTCTTTTAGCACTGAATAGATATTTACCAGTTCATTTTTTACTAAGTATCAGTGCATGGCATTTTGTGTCCTTAAACCCTGTCTTCAGAAAAAATAATTATAATTTATAGTGTGTCAGAGTACAGATTTTTTTTTATATAGAGTTCTTTGAGTTGCTTCCTGAGAAACATATATGTACAGATTTTTCTAAATTAATTTATGAATGTGTCTGTATATGTATGTCTTTATACTTGAGGTGAAGAGGTTATTTTTCACATTATTTCAAAGATACCCAGTTGTGTTCGAGGTAATGTAGTGCCTGCTCTGGAACCATTCAATAATTACTAAATTAAAAATGCAAAAGTGATGTATGAATTGTTTCACTTGTTTCTTATATTGTTCTTCCACACTACTAAGTGATTTCAGTTTAGGAATTCAGTTTAGGAATTTTGTACACTGATCAATACAGCCTGTGCTTATAAGGACTATACACTGTATAAAACTCAATCCCTTTAAATAGGCATGGTTTAGTATGAGGAGGTTTGGGTTTTGTAAGTGCACATGACTACCAGAACCAGTTAGATGTGTACATTGTTCAGCTACCCAGTTGCTCCATTTTTCTCGTTCAATATGCATGTCGTTAAAAAGCATTCACTTTACTGGGGGCACATTAACTATATACCCACTCCAAATGTTCTAAGAGTGAAGGTGCGTTTTGATTTAAACATCTTTTGCCTGGTTTCAATCCAGTGTTAGCCCTGTTCTGAGAAGGCGATTGAACTATAACTTCCTGAGGTCCTTCCAGCCTGAATAATTGTTCTGTGACTCTGTATTCACGTTTAAAGTCAAGCTGTCAGGCATGGGATTTACACTTCTTCATCTCCTGTCATCTACTAATTCTCATTGCCTCTTTCCTCTGCTTAGAATAAGTTCTAATAGAGAAATGAAGTTGTACCCTGTTTGCAGAACTGACATGTTTTGCAATGAAAAATATTTTTCCCATATTATTTTTACTTGATGTGACCCAATTGTGGCATACATTTTTTTGCTGCATGTGCAAGGGCTTTAAGAGCATGAAGAGTAACACTTCTGAGTTATCAGAGGTTTTTAACTGATGAGAACTTTGTGAATGTTTACTGTTGCAAATCAAACTGTGTTTTGGAGGGGAAGTGTGCCTTTGATAAAATGAGTGAAGAAAGTAAGTCATCAATGATTCTCAGTCAGGAGACAGATTTTGACCAGGATCTGCTGTTTCAAATGCAGCATTGTTTGATGATGCCTGTCCATAGTATCCTGATTCTGAAACTGGGAAGGGTTTTTGATTCCTTGGATATGCTACTGTATTTTTGTTTAAAGGCTTAAATTTATATTAATATTTATACAGATTTCAGATGTAAGGGTATAACGAAGCATTTACATTCTTGTCCCTTTATAAGTTTCTCTCTCTAGTGAAAATTATCATTGCTGGTGTTCCATGAATTAGATACAGTAAATAAGAAAGTTTATTTAATACCTTGTTGAAGAGGAGCCCTCTGGATTGGGAGTGTAGAGGAATTTCCATCCTTGAGGATTTGTACTTCAGTACCTTACATAAATAATTTTTACTGACATTTCTCCTTAGTTTTCATATGAACCTGTATTAATCCTGGGACATTATTTTCATACTACAGTCAAGACTAGAAATGTCCTTCATAACCCTTAAAAAGAATTGTGACTTAGTAGTACAAAACCATGTTTTCATCGTGAGTAGATATCATGTCTGTTCTTCTTATATCTTCTACAGCTTTTAGTCTGTGCAAAGGAGTTATTCATAACTTTTGTAATGGTTCAGTTTAGTAGTCACTCTCCTAAAACAGTAATGTGTTTTTACACTAGATTCTAATGCACATGTGCATTAGAGTAAATGTGTGTGTTCGATTATGCGGGATGTCAGTCTGGCAGGTGTGGGTCTGAGTTTTGACTCAAGAGTGAAGGTTTACCCTGACCTTACATGTTGCTGAAAATGCAAAGGCTGTTGCCTCTTACACATTTTGTGGCACTTCCTAACGTGCCTTCTGAAAGGCAGAGTCTCCATTTGTGTTCACAGGGATGACGGTTCATGGGAAGACCTACTGCAGTGGTAGAGGCTTCAGAGTGTTTGTATGACTTTGTATGTTTATACTTTGCTGCTACAAGTTGCCATTGTTGCAGTGGTGTTGGCAGACACATACCGGTTTTCCCTTTTATCTGTTTTGATGGGAAGTCTGGCATTTAGATGAAAATGGAATAGCTGAGGCTTGAGCACGCATTCCATTCTGTTTCTGTGGCATTCATCCAGAATAAATGGGCAGAATAGATAGCAAAGACTGACAGCTTCTTGAACTGTCACAAATCAGTCACCTAGCATAGCCTGTCCACACAATTGACTGTTTTTATTCTATGCATTGGCAATCCAGTGTGTTTCTAGTTTTAAACGATGCTCTTATAAGCATGACTGATTCTGTTCAGGAAGAGAACATATTCTTATATCTTTTTCCAGTAATAACAAGATTGTAACTATGTCTGTTATTTACTGTCTGTCTTTGACATAATTGCTGGATGATGAATTACTTTATTCTCTTCCCAGGTATAATTCAAGTTGTAGCACAAATTTTGTTATTGTGTCTTCACTGGTGACATACCCTGGTGTAATGTAACTTACAGCTAAGACTGCAGGTTGTGCCAAAATCTTGCCTGACTGTTTTTCGGAGATGGATTGCTTTATCAGCCTGACTTACCAGGGAGAACTGGTTTGAATCTCAATAAGACTGCAGTAGCAGTAAACACTGTTCACAAAATGCAAAAATTCAAGTTTTCAGATAGTTCCTATTGTAATGCTGTGATAGATAAAATTGTTACAGTGTTGTTATGCATGGCCCGAGTAACAATACTTATTAATAAAAATAATAAAGAATTAATTACAATCAGTTTGCTTCCCTATTATTGGTTAGTAATGTTTAAAGGATTTCTCATCATAGCATTTGCGGCAATGTTCCTACCTGTAAGAATTGGGGTGTGTTTCAAAAAGTAGGAAATTTTTGTTCTCTGTCAAAGTCAGCGTGCTGCAGGCTTACAGTACCATTTGCATATCAGTAAACTGAATTATAACTCTCTTAAACATTTTAATATTCATTAATGTGTTTAAAACTTAGGAGGACTTTGGATGAACCACAATAAAGGCCATTACAGAGCACACAGAATAGAAGAGTCTTTTGGTGAGATTCTCCCTCCTACACAGCCAATAGACTTCATCTGATCTGGGGAAGCCACAAGTTGATTCCTTGTTAAGTAATTCCTTCACAGTTCAACTCAGACTGCAGTTGAGGGTTGATTTATTTTTAGTATTTATATTTTTGCAGTGGCAATTTTAAGATTTGAGACAATGTTTTTGAGGGAAAGCTTTTAAGATACAAGCAGATCTTCTGGTTGTCTGAAGCTGTCTGAAAGAGAAAGTGGTTACTAGGAATCATCAGTGTCAGTTTTGCAAATACATATGCAGGTTACTTAACTATGTTATGTTAGTTTAAGTTGAACAGCTTCCTTCACAAACTCTGTTATCCAAACTGTTGCAGGGTGTATAAGAGTCACAATGACTCTTAAATTACTCTAAGGATATCTTTCTTTGATCTTAATGTTTCTAAGGTTATCATGATGTAAAGCATTTGAGGTGTGACCTCTTATTTGCTTACATTAACTGTAGATTGCTTTGAACGAAGGGCTTCGAAATATGAAATGTTCAACAGCTTTGACACCTAGTAAATAATTCATTATCTTACATTCTGCATGGCTTGGATATTTTTAATAGTATCATACATAGAATGTGTTTACTCTCTGTAAAATACTTCATAGCTATGAAAAACATACCCTTAATTCTTCCGTTCTTACAAAAAGTCAATTGCAAATACTTTTTTTTTTTTTTTTTTTTTGGTAAAAAAATACAATATTGTTAGTGCAGTCTTTGAAGCAGTTCAGAAAGAATCGTCACTGAAAATTAGGGGTTTAGCAACAAAGGANTTTTTTTCTTTTTTAAAAAAAATTTATTTCAAATTTTTTTTTTTTTTTTTTTTTTTTTGGTAAAAAAATACAATATTGTTAGTGCAGTCTTTGAAGCAGTTCAGAAAGAATCATCACTGAAAATTAGGGGTTTAGCAACAAAGGAAGCAGCACACCATAGGATTTGTTGATCCAAATTATGTGGTTACCAAATGCCAACCAGCTGCTGCTTTTCTGCTGCCTATGTAGTATTCTTGGCACGAGATGTTTGTGCTTAGTGTATGCCCTTATTTCTTGGAAGGTGGTTATTTAGCATGTGTCATTTTTCATGGTAGATTGGAAGAATACATACTTAAACTAGCAGCACCTCATAGCACTACTGTAAATTTTTAGTGGCCTGAGTGTGGAATAAGAACCTGGCTAACAAAATTCCACAGTACTAGTTCCGTACATGAAATACTGCTGTTAATATGGAGTGGGAGATTGACTCATAATGACCTAAAATAGGACTCTTCTTTGCACAGTCCCTCCGGACTTAAACAAGTAATATATTAAATGTACGAAAGGTTCTGCACAATTTAGTACAGACTTAGAACTTTATTCCAAACCCTAGACTTTTGTTACCTATCTTTTGTCTTGCACACTTGAAAAGAAAAATGTCTGGATTTGCTTGTCATGTATTTAGAGAATACCTGACTCTACTGCTCAATTCTTTTGTGTGTTTGGAATTTCCATTCCCCTCCCTCCCCCTTCCCCCCC
>NDXB01015359.1:138196-182063 GCA_002631895.1 Agapornis roseicollis | reverse complement strand
AAGGCTACTGGGGTAAAAAAACAATGTAAGGCTATTGCTGAAGTCTTCCAGCTTAATCAGTCTTCTTCTAACAACTAATCTGCATAAGGTGTCTCAATTAAAGATAAGTTGTAAGCTTATTAGAAAAGCTGCTAAGGTCTTAATGAAGTTTACCCCCAGAACATGTAGGTCCATGGCCAGGAAATAGCCAAGGCAGGGGGTTAGTTTTTACACAACAAGAGTCTTGCTTCCCTTCAAACTTGAGAGCAACACAAAGGTTATTTGCCTCCAGGAAAGGCATTACAGGCTGAAATCCAAAACTCATGTTCATTTACAGCTTACAGTCTTCTTAACTTTAAGCCTAGCACCTGAAACAGCTCTAGGAGGCTACTGGATTTCACAGTTGAATTGCTTTTCACTAGGGTGGTCTTTCATCACTTGATTGGTTGCAGACCACGCTCCTTAGCAAGTCTGTCTCACTTAGCCTTTCAAGGTTCAATTGTAACTGTTGTCTTCTCTAGCCAATTATTCAGGCAACATAAACTGCTTTTAGGGGCAGCATCGTATTCATGCTCACTTCATTCCCAAAAGAAAATGAACATGAAAAGATTTCAGCATAAATAAGGCATGAAACACACAGTAAGGGAGACAGATGATCTTTAACATTTTGTATAGTATTTTCATAATTATAGCATGTTTACATAAATCTTACTAGTGATACTAGCAGTCCAGCTGACCTCACAGATTAAAATGGCTCAGTTGTACATTTTGTGAAGACAAACTGGGATGCAGTGTCTCACGCAAACCCTCAGCCAACCATCTGCCTTAATACTTGGCTTTGATCCAGCATCACACTTAATTTAATTTAGTACAGTACACTGCCATATGAAAAGTCCTAAACTGGGTCAGACTGTATTCCAAAATAATGTATGTCTGGGTTTTTTTGTTCTGTAAAGACCATTGCAAAATTCACACGATGCTCTGCAACAGTCACCTTGCTGTTATAGTGTGTGTATAATTACAAAAGAAGCAAGTTTATTTTGCATGGATCTTGCTCTTGTGTACACATCTATGCAAGTTCAATTTAATCCACATCAGCTCTATGTCACTTTGTTCTTCTAAATCATCCAGTTTGGTCAAGCCAGTCCTTTAGCTTGTGATTAGCCAGTGTCATTTTCTTCTTCCTTTGGGTTTGACTTCACTGTTGACAGTGTGTTCTGTTATAAACCACATCAATTATGACCACTTAAAAACTCTGCTGTTATCAAATGTACACCTTGTGTATGTTCCAGAATGAAAGAAAGAGCCCCAAATCACCTGTTTAAAATGCAGTAGCTCATTACTTCGTATCTCAGGTACTTGTTCCTTTAGCCCAAAGTCTGAATGTCTAAAATACAAGTATACTGTAATTTAAAAACAAAGATATTCTCAGATCTGTGAGTGAGCTCAGGAAGATATTAACTACGCAAATCCCTTTATGCTAAGTACCAGGAACCAAATTTTAATAGGGAGGTAGATCAAATCTGGTGTACGTAAGCAGGGGTGGCTCCTGGTCAGCTAATTCTATAAGGAAGCTGACTCATTTGGCATTTCCGCTCACACAGCTCCATGTTGCGGAGAAAATGCCGTTATTCACAGCAGAGGAAGAAGTCTTCACCTTACCATTGTTCATGTGGCTGTGTCCACCTCACAGACCTTAATGATGTGTGGGCAGATTTTCCTCTGCCTTTGAGCTGTGCTCAGAGAGAAGATAAATTGCAACTTGCCAATGTTAAGGGTAGCAAAGGTTAGTGCTTAAGAGTGACTCTGTGACTTGTCCACCAGGGCAAGGTGGCTGTGGACAAAGCAGTCACTGGCTGTGAAAGAAAATTGAAGAAGATGACAGAGGAAATGCCTCCTTTGATTCTATTCTGTGGGCAACAGAGGAAATCATGTCCCAAGGGGCACCTTGGCTGCCTGTGAAATTCCCCCTTTGCAATACCTGCAAAGGGAGCCCCCACACCATGGTTGGGGCTTGCTGGGTGAAAGCATCCCCGGCAGAAGTATGAAAGGTAAGGCTGGATGTAGGAGCAGGGTTGTTGAGGTTTGATAGCCAATGAGTCAAGGATTCAAGAATGGAAACACCAGCCTAGAAATCTGAGTTTAAAAACAGAGGACATCTGGGTGACAGTTTCCAGGCTGAGCCACCTGTGCCAGTGTGTGGGCAACCGGCACCTCTCTGTGGGGCTGAGTGTACCACTAGAGTCCACCCTGCCTGTGGCACTAATGCCTGTCTGGCCCCCAGAGCCTTCTTGGGCTGATGAGTACACTACTAGCACTTTGCCTTGCAGCTCACTAAATCCCAGCTGTGTTTCATACATGCCAGCCAGTAGGTAATTGCCTTATGCTTTTATGTTGTGTAAATCCTGTTTACACCCAGCATAAGACTTGTGAACAAACAGACCCAAAAGAAGGATCCTAACATGCCTTATGAACACTCATAAGCCCACTCGGGTGAATTGTTCAAAATATTAGCCCTCCAGGAACAGAGCCATGAGTCTGCAGAAGAAGGATTATTCAATATGTTTCTGTGAGCAAGAGACTAGGGATCCCCAAGTAATTGCATCTTTCCAGGTTATGGCCTTTGTGTTCTATTTCTACCGTTCTCCCTTCTGTATTCATATAGATCTTTAATTATTGCCAGCTGTATCATTAATATCTCAATCTGAAAAAGCAATTTTTTCCCTACAAAAGTGGGATATAAACCTTCCTTATATGTTAAGATCATCACCTTAAACCCAGATCCACAAAGTTATCACTGTTAAATGTAATGATTTACATCACCCTTATCAGGTGCTCATGTGAACGGAACAATGTAAATGGAATACTTCAACAAAACTTCAGAAGTATGTGTCAAATTTGAGGGTGGAAAGAATGTGTCTGAGACCCCAGTCTTAGGTGCAGGAAGCCTTATATGTTAATTGAGCTTTGGGGTTTGCAGAAAGAGACATGAGCCAAATATGTCTGCTGGGGCTGAGTATTTCTCAAGAAATTTGGAAAGCCATTTTCTTATTCGCAGCTGAAAAGCAATATATGCTTCTAAGTGGTAAGGATTTAAACTATGCCAAAAGAGGAAGAGAAATGGTGATGGATTGAAAATTAAGGAGATGGCAAAGAGTTTTCAGATATCTTAAATGTACCTGTTTTCAGTGCCTCAAAGAAAGGGAGAGGGGATGTGACACAGTTTAGGTACAACAAAGTAATTATTATTTCTGAATTCTAAAATTCAGGTTCTCAAAATAATTCATTTTAAAGCTAATTAAATTTCAGGACTGTCTTGAAAGGAAAAATATTTTTCCTGGTATACTGAGAAAAGAGGCGGTGCTGTTTCCTACAAAACACCACCTGACACTTCAAGGCTAGAGCCTTGTGTAGCACGAACTGAAGCACATATTTCTTCTTCTTTTTAGACATGTACTTTAAAGCTTCATTCATAATGTAGGTCAATACTGTGAAAGAAACGTACCATTTTCCAGCCCAAGGTTTGTAATTGGGAAGGGCAGTTATATTATGTCATGTAAGGGTATAAAATATTGATTGCTATAATAAAAGCTATGATAACTGGTAGTACACTTTGAATGCATTGCCTGATAGTATTACATATGTGAAATACTCACATCCCCACATGATGCTGGTTATCAGAATAATCCCTTGAGAAAGTTTGTAAAGAAGTGAAAAAGCAGTCCATATGGCATTCAGCAGTGTAGCATGTTTCATAGCTGCAAGACTGTTCTGGGTAGAAGCTGTACCTTATTTTTGCACAGAGTTACTGTGTGTGCATCTTAAATTTTGTTATTTTCTCCATACGCATCTGGCTGCCAGTTAATGTCTTACAACCAAATAAACACCAGCAGATACACACTGCAGCTGTGGAAGTGTTGGAGGAGACAAAAAATGTCACTCCTTGTTTGTGAGCAGGAGCCTTTCCAGGCAGCCCTATGAGTGGCAGCTAGAGGTATTTGTGCTGCTTTTCTCTTGTGACTGCTCTTTTTGAATGAGATATCTCTAATGGTGAGGCTGGCTTTGTCCTAATGAAGTGGTGGAGGAGATGTACTTCAGAGGTATTGGCCATGAAATGCTACCAGGAATCATTAAAAAAATATTTTCTTGTATCTTCTTCCTCTGGTTTAATTTATGCTGTTGTCTTTTATTTATTGACAGTCAGTGATTAATCTACAAATGAGGTATTCTATAGGTATACCTATATTATAGAATATAGCTGATAACCTAGAATAAGATATACTGCTATAGAAGAAATATCCAGTATGTTTCTATACTGGCACGATTTCCAGATTAACAATTTTCTTCCCTCACAGACTGGAAAAGACATGGGACCTGTGCTACTGAACCAGGGGAAGGGCTTGTAAGCTCATCTCTGCCATTACCCAGTGCTGACAGCTCTAGGAAAGATATGAGGAGCTCTTTATTGGCTTATTTAGTCAGAACAAAATTGCTCCTAGCAACCAAAGATTATCCAAAACCCTGCTGTGATAGAGGTATTTTCCCCCTTCATTAACTGGCCATACCCCATATATGCTGTTGCTGTTTTCAGTGTTGTTTAATATCTTCAATGAAGCGCTGTGACTCATTTATCCCTGTGAAGGTCTTGTGCTACATTTTTTTCTCTCCTACAAAACATTCCATTGGTTGTGTCTGAGACAATAGCTGGCCACAGGCCAGGTCTTGTATTTCTAGGTGGAAATAGCTACAGTCACAAGCCAGGAAAAATCCAGCATGCCTGTTAAGACTTAATAGGTGTGCTAGTGATGCCATTAAATCACCATAGTGAACTCAGTTAACAGGTAGGAATCTAAGCTGGTAAAACAGTGGAAGAGGAGGACAGAAGCACTCAGAATAGTCTGACCTGCAGGCTGGCAGCAATGCTATCTTGGAAAGAAATTACAGCTAACACCACAGATCTGCCCTTCTGTACTTTTTGTTCAAATGACTGAAGGTTCTGGAAGTTTCCTGTTTTGGGGAAACCTGAAGGATCTGCATTAAACCATGGTTTTGTAACTTGTGGGAGAGTGGCATGAGACCATGCAGTAAATGTTCAAAAGAGCTAATTTTGACACTACTTTTAAGTATAATGCATATGATTTGCTTGCAAATTAGCATAGACTTTATAGATTTTCGGGACAAGAGGTGTGATTACACCTTACTTTCATTAGTGCTGCTTAAAGGGTCATAAAGAAGTTGCTGTTTTAGCTGATCAGTGATGGCTGAGAGCAGTATTTGTAGTTCTGCACTGAGTTAGACTCTGAGAGCTGCTGAATCCTGAGGAAACTTCTTAAATTGCTAATTATTACTTCCGATGATTGACAAGAAAAAAATCCCATTTTCTAATTTTAGTGTATCTGACTGTTGATATCTAGCACTTGATCTCACTTTGTCTTCACCCGCTTACAGTTCATAAATCATTACAATGAAGTGATCTTTTCTTTGCGGAAGCTAGTTTTCTTTCAATCTTTTCTTGAAGTTAATGGACTGCATGTCTTAGGCCTGTTTTCCTGTAAAGGATCCTCATAAACTTGGATTTACTCTCACATGAGTGATCCCATGGGCCATAAGCTCCTCTTCAGCAGTGGTCATCAGAGACCATACAGTATTCCTGCACCATACCCACAAATTTCCTGATCCTGTGGGCACTGGTATACTAGTTTTTCTGCTTCTACTAAACCTTTTCCTGGCTCTGAGACTAAACACAGTCTATCTGCCTTGATTGTAACTTCCTTGTCTCTGTTACTGTTCTCAAAACTATAGACAGTATTGCAGAACGAGTTTTTATCTTGCAGATGTCTGACCTTGAACTTCTGTGCAAGAAGACTTGTGAGCTCAATGAATCTTGCCGTTTACTCTATGTTCAGCTGGTAAGCACTCTCATTTTGGAGAATATGCTCTCTATTATTCTTGCAAATTAGAGACTTAAATACAAATTTTTAATTTAAATGAAACTTAAAAAAATCACAGAGAATAATTTTTCACTTCAAAATACGCCTGTTTAAAATTCAATGCAAACTTATGTCAATCTAAATTTAAGCAGATTGTAGAAGCAATTTAAAAATTTAACTCTAACTTATTTTAACATCTAATGCCTTTGGAAACTATGAGCTAGTGATTTGGGAAAGAGAACGTCATAAGTGAGCTCATTGTAGGTAGGAAGGATCCTCCTGTGTCAACCATGGGAGTTGCGTGGCAACTAAAACACAGATCAGACACCAAAAAAACATCAGTTGTTAGTGCCAGCCTGAAGATCTAGACTTGATGTCCATCATTGCCTCTGCTTTGTGGAGTTAGCCAGGTCCCTGCTCCTGGCTTCTCAAAGCTGGTGAGTATGAGTTCCGGAATGCCTGACTTGAGATCAGTGAAACACTTGAAATGGGTGGGAGCCGGTTCTGAGTATGTGGAGTGTGCTCATAAGGCTCTTGAGTATTTGTAGTTATTTTGCATCTTAAATTCACCAACATTCCAGGTCTCAGCTAAACCAATAGAGGAACCTCCCCACCCTCTTACTCAAACACTTGAGCTTGCTAAATAGAAATACAGTGATGAGCATCACTGTATTTAAAAAAAAAAACAACACATTGTTTCTAAGAGTCCTGCAAGAAACTTGAGTATTTTGGTTTCAGAATATTTTGAATAGTGTGAAGTTAATAAGGTAGGAGACCCTACTTGGAGACCCTACAGTGGACAGTAGGGATAAAATAGCATATCAAACAGTCACTCAGTAAGAGTATTAGAGTCTCTTTCCTGCAGTGAATGAGGCACAGATGCAAGGAAAAAATGTTTACACAAACAGATTGCATCATTTATAAGCGTATGGGTGCTAAACAGAGTCTGTACAGGCAGATTTGGAGTTCTTGAATGCAGCCTTATTACTACATTAGTGCAATTTTATATGGAGCATATAGTTAAATCTTCCACTGCACTCCACCACCAAGTAAATGTTGTTTCAATCTCACTGTCTTCAAATGATTTCATCAAGTTACACGTTTTGAAAAAAGAATGAAAGTTTGACAAGAACGTTTTCATCTTTCTATTAACATATGTAGAGCACATAGATGTTTTGACAGAGTAACTGTAAAATGTTATTAGTTTATTTACATAATAAACCCCCTCAAACTTCCCTAAAATATCCCAAAGAAAGAGTTCAAACATCTGGTTTTGTCCTGTACTTATTTTCAAAGGAAAGTGTGCAAAATAATTGTGTTTAAAGCAGAATAAAAAATAGCAAATTTCCCAAAGCAAACTTACCTGCAGTATTAAATGTCCCTTCTGTTAAATGCCCCAGTGCTAAATGTACACTTGCTCTGAACATAAATGGCTTTTATTTCAAAGGTTCCTATATGGGCTGTTATTCATACTCTTGATTGCTCTTTATGTCAAAGCAAAAAGAAATAATTGCTCTTTCTTTCCACGCATCTTGGAAGATGTAAAATTCAAGAAAGCAGAAGGCAGATTGCAAACTTGAAGTCTGTATTTGTTGTTTGGCATCATAATTGAGGTTATGAGAGATGAAGTAGCTCTTTTGAACATCACAAGTAGTAAAAGGAAAGGTAATTCTTTCTAGAAATGGACCATGTAAACAATTAAGATTGAGATGTTTGTAAGGTGAATATGAGAAGTGAAATCCTTGTATTTCCTCTATTTTTTCCCCTACATGAATTGCTAAAATTACCAGAGAAGAGCAGAAGATAGCTATACAAATTTCAGCATGTCTAAAAACCAAGACTGGGGTAATTTGTGGCTTTGTAAGAAAAAAAGCAAGATAATTATTGTCCTCAACTGTTCCCAGATTTGCAAAGAAAACATCATTCCATTAATGGTGTTCTGAGTGGAAGCAGTGTAAGCTGTTTGCTCTGAATTTAGATTCTGTAGAGAACTTTTGAAATTAAAGCTTTTGCTTTACTTATGAGATCTTCTGAGAAATAATGTATTATAATATAGGCTATCCAGTACAGAATGTTAGAATTCAAATAATGGAATTTATGAAGTGCTCAGCCTGCTTTTCATAGTGTTCAAACTGGCTTGGCTCTCCAGAGAGATGGCATCCTTCTCGGAAGAGGATGCGGAGGCTGTGGGGCTTTGACATGCTGGACATAACATGGAGGGTTAAGTGCTGTCCACCCACCGTCAGGTTCTATGCTCAGGAAGCTGTGTGTGTAGAGCAAGAAAAACACAAGGAAACTTGGGAAAACACAAGCTGGGCAGCTGGGACAGGGATTCTGGAAATGGTGAGGTCACAGTGCTAGGGCTACCCCAAGCACGCAGCAGGAACCTGGGGAGCAGCAGGATGGGGTGAGGCTCTGCAGGCAGGCAGGCAGAAAGCAGCAAGAGCAGGCCAGGCCCCACTGTGCTGGGGCTGTGCAGGATGCCAAAAGTCTGCCTTTGGAGGTGAATCCAGCTGCAGGACACAGGCTCTCTCCTGAGACCACATGCTACATGGGAGCAGCCACCCTCAGGTATCATGACATCTTATTGCACTCCTCACCCAGCTGAGTAGTGCAATGCTTTCATGCAATCTGCTTCAGCAGTCTGGCGCAATTCAATTACTTGGTTGGGGGGGATGGGGGTAGGTGGGGGGTGGGGAAGGTGTACCTTCCCTTTCATTTTCCTCTGTTGGTTTTGGTGTTTGGGCTAACAACTGGGCTGTGGCAGAGGAACTCTGTGTGCAGCGTCTCTGGGCTGAATGAGGATGTCCTGGTCCAGCAGCTAGAGCACTCCTTGCAGAACAGCACAGTCTTGCTCATTTGCTGCTTGCCTGACATTTTCGGGCTTTGGTGCAGCGAGGAGGCTCACCGATGGGTGGACCTAAAGGATTCCCAGGCTGTCAGATGGCAGGAGGGCCACCGTCTGGCCACACTGCCATGCTGCCTCGTCTGGAGCGTGCTCCCATCTCCATCCCTGCCCTCCTGTCTGCCCTCCTGGTCCCACCATGAATGAGCTCCCCAGGACCTCAGTCACGGCCCTTCAGGGCAAACCCCATGAGGAGCCCCACCAGGAGCTGCCCAAGAGGGCTGCAGGTCCTTCCTCCCCCAGCTAGGGCAGGGACTACTTGCATGGGGGAGCCCAGTGATACCCGAAAAGGAGGGCTGGCAGCCCCCAGGCCTCTTCACCACCATGCAAGAAAACACCCAACCAGCAGCACTAGGAGTGCACCCAGGAGCTGACAAAAGCAAGGCCAGGCCAGGAACTAGAGCACATGTTGGCCCCCGAGGGGCATTGGAGGTTCTCAGCAGTAATTTAATTTCAGAAGAAAATAAAACTATGAGAACTACAGAGTGAGCCTTAGTCTGAAATCTGCCAACCCCATCCTGTGGTGAAGCAGCTGGAGGTGATCAATGCCCTAGACTGTGCAGTCTGGAGGGCAGTGTCCAATGGCCAGTTAGTGCAGAGATTTTTCCTGGTGGAGATAGAGGAGCCCATGTCCCAGCAAGTGGGAAACGGTCAGGGCAGGTTACTCGTGCCAGCAGGCAACACCCTGGGGCTAGCAAGTGGGCCATGGCTGCAGGTTGTTCTTGCTCTCTGGCTTCTGCAGGGAGGAAGCAGAGGGATAGTCAAAGGGGTTGGGGATGCAGGGATCCACGTGCCCCTGCCAAAGCACTTCTGCTTTCCTCAGAGGGAAAGCCTGAGTGGGGCAAGCATGGAGGAGCTGGGGAAAACCAGACTAGATCTAGCAGAGGAGCTGCTTCATTCATCTATATTTACTCTTCCCTTCCCTGTGTTGGGCTTGTTGGCCCCAGGGCTATGGTGCCTAGGGTTCTCCTTGTGCTGGGTTTTTTCTCCTCATTCAGGCACCATGTGTCTTCATGTTATGGATACTTGCATATTCTCTTTGTCATGAGGTCTGAGAGTGCCATGTGGCCTTAAAGCAGCACAAGACCTTGTCCACTGCTCATGGAGAGCCTCTCTGCTGTGCTTTGGCAGGATAGCCCCTTTCCCAGAGCAGGCTAAAATGGGGCTGGTCTCTGGCTAAGCCATCTTTGCTCTGCCTTAGCCACCATGCGGCCTGGCTCCTGCACTGGCAAGGCACTTGAATCAGGATGAAGAGGCCACACATGAATCAGGGCCAAGCCCCACGGTGCTCAGTTCACTGCTTGAGCAGGGCAAGATGAACATGGTTTTGCCCTCAAACATGGCTTCTTTCATGCTATGGCTGCTTACACGTTTTCTTTCATGTGATGTGAATGCCACTGGGCAGTTTACCATAGTAAATAGCAGGTTCACTTCTTGAAACGCTCACTTGTTTACTTTTTTTTTTTGGCCTTGGTTTTATAATGGGAAGAACAGCAAAGTGACACCTATGTATTGCTAATACACACCATAATCTGGGACAACAGCAGGTGATAGGATTTCAGTGTCTCTGACTAGAAGGGGCACTGCAGAAAGACTTTGGTTAATCTGCCAGGTGGCAGATTTGCCAGATCTGCTGCCTGAGAAATAAACTTTCCTGTAACTGCTTGATAATCATGTGAAGCAATTTTGGAGGTTTGGGGATGAGTATATTCATAATGGAATACACCCTGGGCTTGAGAGGTATCCTGTAACCCTACAATGGTATGTTAAGCTTTCTCATGAAAACAGAATTTATTTTACTATCAACAGATAATGTACCATCTGAGTCATAATTCATAAAATGATTGCGTACAGCAAGGAAAACATCATTGATTATTTGTAATGTACTGCAAAATGAAAATTGATTCAATTTGCTCTGGACTAACAAAGATAATGTTTTTCAGGACTTGCTGAAAGTATCTGTGTTTGAAAAAGATTATCAAGGTTACCACAGCTTTTGCAGGTTTATGGAGTTTGATATTCTGTATTTCACACAGCTCCATAAGCCATGCATACACACTTTCAAACACTTAGGACATGTATATCCTCATTAAAATCCCTCTCTTTTCTTTCTTATCATTCCTGATGCATGTGTTTAATATTCTCTTTTATACTGTTTCTTTTCCTGACTCATGCAGGATTACTGTTCTAATTTAATAGTAGATACAGGAAAGTCATAGATGTTGCTTTTGACATTGCAGCTTTTAACATTGCAGCATTTGAAAGAGCAATGAAAACGATAAAAACCTCCTTATTCATTTACAGATAACATTGTAATTATCTGTGATGGATAACATGAGTGAATGGAAAGACTCTGTCCTTCATTTAGCAGCTATTTTAATATCACCCCTGGGACAAGGGATTCCAGAGCAAGCAGTATCTGATGCCAGTAAGGAGGGGCTCACAGACAGGTTTTGAGGAGGAGGCTTGCTGCTCTTCTACCTGACCACTTACAGGATTTCAGAACAGATGTGCAATCGGAGAAATGATCTATTCTGTCTAAAACTGACAACGCAATTACAGTCTCTGTTACCATCTGACATTTAGGTAAATCACCATCCTTTTTTGGTGTTCGCCTGTCAGCTCACAAACCAAACCCAGTGATTCACTCTTCTTAGCTATGTAAACCCAACTGTAATAACTGTGAGTCTGAGTTTGTTAGGGAGGGTTAGCATTTGTATAGCAATATATGTAGCCTATATGAGTCAAAATTTCTCCCCAGAATAAGTTTCATAGTAAATGGAAGCCAAACTTTACCTCAAATACTTGGGTAAAAAATGCTAGAATCGCCTGTTGCTTGCATTATGTGACATTACCTCTGCAGAGACCAGCAGGAGCTATGGCCACTCCCTGTGTCCACAAAGGCAAATTCAGAAGTCTGTCACCTTTAATTTTTCCTACAAGCACTACCTTGATCTGTCTCCAAATTTGGAGGTTTGAGATCCCAGATGCAGCTGGATAGCAATCTCCCTGATACATTCACTAGCACAAAACCACATGTGGCACTTGTCATGTAACCTTTCTCTGTCAGTTGTCTGCCTTTTCAGTTAATACCATGTGTTCATCACTGGCTGTTTGAAATAAATAGAAGGATGCAGTGGAGTATATATTTATTTATGAAACCAAATCTGGTTAAAGACTGATCACTATGCATGTTAAAGAAACTAGAAAGAAAATTAAGACATAACTACAAACAGAAGCTGATTCCCCTTGTATTGCAGCTGTGTGACTTCACCATCTTCAGAGATCATTTAGTCTGTTAGCAAATCAAGGAATAAAAAACATCATATGGAGTAAGTACTATGTTTCTAAATGTTGCTGAGAGGTATGTTAAGATGTACCCACCAGTACATTTCTTTGTCTTAGAAGGTTTTATGGACATCAAGTTTCCCTGCAGGCTCCTATCATTCTGTTCTTTAAGAACATTCTCAAGAATCAGCAACATTTTAACTCACTGGGATGACTCACAGGCACAAACCACATACTAATTTGGTGAAATGAGATATAGCTCCAAATAACATCTTTGCAGGACTCTATCAATAAAGGGGAGAAAATTAAAATCACAGAAGTTTGCATCTAATGTGAGAGTAATTACATTATCACACAAATGCAATGTTTGTAGATAGAGTGCTTCATGAATACAATGTTACTTCATCTTTGTGTTTCCCATCCATGGGCTGAAATTCAGCTCTTCAAGAGACAGATTCCTTGTACAACAGAAAATAGACTCGGTGACAGTGACTGTACAGAAAGCAGACTTTCTGTTTGGTGGCAAATTTTACAAGTTTAAGAGAAAGTTCAGAAAATAACCTTCATGGAAAAGGAAATCCTTTGTGGTAATGATAATAAGATGCCAACACTCTGCAAATAAATTTTTAAAATGAGGCTCATACAAAATTCTTTTCAAAATGAAAAAACAAATTCATTCTGGAGTTGTCCAAAAGACTGTTAATGGAAATTCTTTCACCTTCTTTTTGTTATAAAAACTGGGATCAGTACTGAATATTCCTGTAAAATTTTGCCATCTTAAGCAACCGGTAATTCCTGATGGGGCAAAAAACTGTAGGTAAAATTCTGATTATCTCTGAATAGCAGGATCTGCAAGGAAGAAGTCACAACTTGTGAGAGGCCATGTAAGTATTTCTCAGCTGAAGGAAGAAGTTTGATTCACATCCAGCTTTTAGTGTATTAATTATTTTTCTTAACTGCTAGTTAATGCATGTTGTTTCACTCAGCTTTCTCCAAGGTAATAGTAAGTAATCCTGTAAGCCAAGAAAAGTTTTGTTTGTCAATGCAGTAAATTGGCTACTATTTCTCTTATACGAATGAGATGTATGCATCTATTGCAGGGCAGAATTCCAACATCTTTCATTACAAATCAACAATATCCTACTGTTATGTGAGCTGTGCCACTTTTCCATTAGCAGAGGCATATCAAAAGAAGCTAAGTAGGCAGTTCAGGGAATTGTTAATGTACTAAACCCCCTTTTTATGTAGTTCATTAGTTTGGACAGCTGGCTGTTTTCAACAATTATGAAGAGTTGATATATTGGCTTGTTTGTAATCTCTTGCTGGGAAGCAACTTAGTAGTCTCAAGCCAAATGCCAGTGAAAAGGGCTGCAGTAACAAAATCCACCAGGCAAGCTATAATACCTTAGCAACTTCATTCAGTAGAGCTGCAAGCAGGCCACGAAATCCACCTTTTGGATGAGGGGACCTGATAAAAACTGGCTTGTTGATGACCCATTTCCTGGAGACCTGCTACCAACGAAGGTGTGTTTGGAGGTGCAGGTATTGCACAGCAGCACTAGCTAATGGGACTGTCTGCGGGAAAGAAAAGCAAAGCACGGCTTGGGCAAAGCCAGAAGTCCTCTTGAAAGGTACTCTGGTGGCTGTCCCATGGGAAAGTAAGGAAGAGCCAGAGGTGAAATGCCCCTGGGACCAGCTGGGGAGCAGGAACTGGGTTCTGCTCTGCCTTGCTCCCCTGAGGAATGACAGAGGAAGCAGGTGTACATCTCAAGCCTGATATATGGTGTTCAGAGGAAGTCTGAGTGTTTGTTTTTTCCATAAAACTAAACTAATCTTTGAAGGCATGGTACTCTTTATTTAACTTCCTCCCTGTTAAATGTTGACTTTTGTCCTCTGAAGACATTTTTGTTTATTTTTTATTTTTCATACCTTCACAGGAGTTGTGTAAAATGAATCCATGGCTGTTACATGTGACTGAGGCAAGTGCATGGTTTTCTACTTCCCTTGTATTCCAAAAAATGAGAGGATTTTATTTCAGTAACTTACTTCAAAAAACTTTCTACATATGTAGTAGTAATCAAAAAGGCAACCTTGGGGAATTTCTGACTGAAAGGTAAAATTCAGTATAACTGAAAGCAAAGGTTTATAACAAAAGCTGTTTAATAAATTTCATTCTGTTTGTTGTGATCATGGCAGGTTCAGCAATAATTCAGTCCTTGTATAGTATTACACCACATTCCAGGTGAACTCAGAGAAGAAATTACAGATAAAAAAATTATAGATGTCTGCCTATCTCACTTAGGATGACCACAAAGGTATCCCCTGGAATATGATTGGAAACTAAATGGGGTAATTAGTTCTCATTTCCATCTCTGCTGGAAATTGCATGCTCTTAAGCGCTTAAATTATCCTCCTGTTTCTGATTCCAGACAATATTATTACCAACCTTAAGCGCTTTGTGGATGTTATCTTCACATCCCAGAAGGATGAAGGGATCCTTGCCTCTGCCACAGAAACCTGTGGGTGACACTTGCTTAGGGGCTAGGTGTTTGCAACAGAAGCTAAGCTTGGCTTCAGGTGCCTTAAGGAGGAAGCC
Source organism: Agapornis roseicollis (assembly GCA_002631895.1). Taxonomy (NCBI): domain Eukaryota; kingdom Metazoa; phylum Chordata; class Aves; order Psittaciformes; family Psittacidae; genus Agapornis; species Agapornis roseicollis. The sequence continues at coordinate 167,365 of NDXB01015359.1, read as the reverse complement.
TGAGATTTTAATCTAAAGCAACCATTCAGTAAAAATGCATTTTAAGAGTCTAGTTGCCAGCCAAAACTATTTGGTTTAGAAGCTGGACCTCTAATGCAGGTCTCGGCAGGATATTCAATGAACTAACCTTCACAAAAGAGGCAACAAACTTTTAACCTGCTTAACGATAGTATCTCTGATGAACTGAATGCTGCAACAATTTTCCTACCCTTTATTAACCTAGAGGTAAGTGATTGAGTTTTCAGTGGGTTCTGTGGCTGCTTTTCCCCCAAATGCAGAATAAAATTACTTTTATTTCCCCAAATTTGGACTCCTTTCTTCTGTCACAAAACCATTATTTGAATAGTTCCAGCCATAAATGGAAATGCTGACAATAAAATAAACCCCTTTTACTGAAAATTGCCCATCAAAGCAAATCCTGTGTCCTTTAAATTCACCCTGTAGCTTGCACTTACTAATGGGGGATAATTGGGTCCATATTCTCTAGTAAAACTGCTATATATCTGGGCTTTTTGAAAAAGTTATTTGCAGCCTACTACTTCTAGCTGTATTTCTACAGTGCTACTGTCGTGGGTTCAGCAGTAGCTGTCAATTTTCTTCTTCTTACTAGCTGGTGCAGTGCTTTGTTTTCGACTTTCAGCCTGAAAACAAAGCTGATAACACCAATGGTTTTAGTTGTTGCTAAGTAATGATTACTCAGATCAACGACTTTCTGAGTCTCATGCTCTGCCAGGGAGGAGGGGAAGCTGGGAGGAAGCAGAGACAGGACACCTGAGCCAGACTAACCAAAGAGGTATTCCATACCACAGCACATCATGACCAGCATATAAACTTGGGGCAGTTACCTTGAAGGGCTAGATTGCTGCTCAGGTTGGGCTGGTATTGATTGGTGGGTGGTGAGTAGTTGTATTCTCTTCTCTTGTGTCCTGGGTTCAGCAGTAGCAGTAATTTTTCTCAGTCTTAGTAGCTGCTGCCGTGCTGTGTTTTTGACTTTCAGCTGTGCTCTGACAAAGGACTTTGTCAGTCTCATGCTCTGCCAGGGAGGAGGGGAAGGTGGGAGAAAGCAGAGACAGGACACCTGACCCAAACTAGCCAAAGGTGTATTCCATACAGCAGCACATCATGTCCAGTATATAAACTGGGGGGAGTTACCTGGAAGGGTTAGATCACTGCTGGGGATGGGCTGGGTATCAGTCAGTGGGTGGGGAGCAGTTATTTTCTCTCCCCTTGTTATTTCCTTTATCATTGTTATTATTGGTGGCAGCAACAGTGGTTTGTGTTATACCTTAGTTACTGAACTCAGTTACTGGACTTAGTTACTGGACTTAGTTACTCAGCCCATGGGAGTTACATTCTTTCAATTCTCCTCCCCATCCCTGCGGGAAGTGGGGGAGGAGGAGAGGGGACTGAGTGAGCAGGTGAGTGGTTCTGAGTTACTGGCTGGGCTTAAACCGTGACAGTTCTTTGTGGTGTCCAATGTGGGTCCATGAAGTGTTAAGATAACGATAGATCTGACCAGAGTGTGTCTAATTGTATTTGTGATAAGCATTCATCTTTTCAGATTGATAGTGACTTGTCACAATGCTGGTTTATTGGCTCTCAAAGGTGTTGCTCTCGATGTTGGAGTTTCAGCATGTTGTACCTGACTTACAGCCAGTATTTGCTGTTTCAGTGTTTATTGGGTGGGGGGCCTGGACTAGGGTTATTGTTTTGCTGTACTTCAATACAATGACTTGTAATGCAATAGACTCATTGATCATGAAACTGATCTGGCTTGAGTTCCAAGTGTGGTCATCACCTCTATATTTTGGGAGGTATATAATGGAAGTGTTTAGCAATTACACATCTTTTTTTTCTTTCCTTGGGTGGTCAACCTATGAAGGAGACATTCTGTCACACCCTCTGTTCCCCCGCCAGACTATTTACAGTGGGAGTAGATTCTGGAAGATTTAAAGATCCTGAGTATCCTTTCAATGCCCTTGAAAGCACCCTGTTCTTCTTGCTGAGAACCATCTTAGAGATGCATACGCTCTCTATGTTTTGCCTACAGTGTGACCACCCTGAGAACACCCAGTCTTGTCTGATTGTGGAAGCTAAGTAGGGTCTGGCTTGAGTCTTGTCTAGTATTAAATGACAATATAGGAGGACCACTAAAAGATTTTCCCTGAGGGTGGACAGCCATGAATGGCAGGGTGTGTGGGACAGAATGGGCAAGTATCTAGGCTAGTGGATCCCTCCAGTGCTTTAGAAATGTCAGAGATGGCAGGCAGCTGTATGGAGTCCCTGATGACAAGCTGCAAAAACTGCAGAAGGAGAGGCTGAATCGAGTCAGTTTGCCGAGGTGAAAGCCATCCAGCTGGCCCTGGACATTGCTGAACGAGAAAAGTGGCCAGTACTTTATCTCTATACTGACTCATGGATGTTGATGAGGGCAAATGCCTTGTGGGGGTGGTTGCAGCAATAGAAGCAGAGTAACTGGCAACACAGAGGTAAACCCATCTGGGCTGCTACTCTGTGGCAAGATATCGCTGCCCGAGTGCAGAACCTGGTGGTGAAGGTACACCACATAGATGCTTATGTACCCAAGAGTCAGGCAACTGAGGAACACCAGAACAACCAAGAAGTGGATAAAGCTGTTAAGGTTGAAGTGGCTCAGATGGACTTAGATTGGCAACATAAGTGTGAATTATTTTCAGGCTGGTGGGCCCATGACACTTCAGGCCATCAAGGCAGAGATGCAACATACAGATGGGCCCGTGATTGAGGGGTGGATGCTATTGTGCAGGTTGTTCACAACTGTGAAACATGTGCTGCAATTAAACAAGCCAAACGTTTAAAGCCTCTTTGGTATGGAGGACGATGGCTGAAGTACAAATATGGGGAGGCCTGGCAGATTGACTATATCACACTGCCACCAACCCACGAAGGCAAGCGCCATGTGCTTACCATGGTGGAAGCAACCACCGGATGGCTGGAAACATGCACTGTGCCCCACGCCACTGCCCGGAACACTGTCCTGGGCCTTGAGAGACAGATTTTGTGGCGACACGGCACCCCAGACAGAACTGAGTCGGTCAATGGGACTTATTTAGGGAACAACCTTATAGACACTTGGGCCAAAGAGCATGGCATTGAGTGGGTATATCACATCCCCTGCCACGCACCAGCCTCTGGGAAAATTGAGCAGTACAATGGGCTGTTGAAAACTACACTGAGAGCAATGGGTGGTGGGACTTCCAAACATTGGGATACACACTTACCAAAGGCCACCTGGTCGATCAACACCAGAGGATCTGCCAACAGGGCTGGCCCAGCCCAGTCAGAACTTTTACATGCTGTAGAAGGGGACAAAGTTCCTGTGGTGCACATGAATTTGCTGGGGAAGACAGTCTGGGTCATTCCTACTTCAGGTAAAGGCAAACTCACTCTTGGGATTGCTTTTGCTCAGGGACCCGGATATACTTGGTGGATAATGCAGGAAGCTGGGGAAGTCTGATGTGTACCTCAAGGGGAAAACAGCCAATGAACTCAATTGCATGCTGTTGGCTGCTATGTTGCACTTTTATAGCCCACCAACTAGATGCCTTCAGGTCACCAGCGACTGGCCCTGACTTGCCTCCAACCATCATTCCAATAGAGAATGAACTCTGATGAAACCAGACGAGCTCAGCAGTGACTAGATGAGTTCCGCGGTATTATCAGCAGGCAACAATCCAACACTGCACACCCTCTCTCCTGCTCTGAAAGGCTGTTACAAGAGATGGAGCCTGACATCATGGACCAGATAAACTCAGCAGCTTTACAGGGATTAGTCCATGCACTAAGGAACGATCTCCCTCTTTCTCTCTCTTTGTGCGTGTATGGATGTAAGTATATATACATATACATACATATATGAGACAAGAGTGATGGTCTATTGAAAAATGTGGGATCTGAGCATGACATTAATGGTATGGAATAAGAGGTGGATACTGTCCTGGGTTCAGCAGTAGCAGTCATTTTTCTCCTTCTTACTAGCTGGTGCAGTGCTGTGTTTTTGACTTTCAGCCTGGGAACAACGCTGATAACACCAATGGTTTTAGTTGCTGCTCAGTAATGTTTACTCTGACCAAGGACTTTGTCAGTCTCATGCTCTGCCAGGGAGGAGGGGAAGCCGGGAGGAAGCAGAGACAGGACACTTGAGCCAGACTAACCAAAAAGGTATTCCATACCACAGCACATCATGCCCAGTATATAAACCAGTGGGAGTTTCCTGGAAGAGCTAGATCACTTCTTGAGTTGGGATGGGTATTGGTCAATGGGTGGTGAGCAGTTGTTTTCTCTCCCCTTGTTATTTCCCTTGTCATTATTATCACTGGTAGTAGCAGTATTGGTTTGTGTTATACCTTAGTTGCTGGACTGTTCTTACCTCAACCTGTGGGAGTTACATTCTTTCAATTCTCCTCCCCACCCCTTCAGGAGAGGGGGGAAGAAAAGGGGTAAGGGGAGTGAGTAAGCGGCTCTGTGGTTCTGAGTTTCTGGCTGGGCTTAAACCATGACAGCTACACAAAAGGGAACTTCCTATTTGGTATGAATGCTAATTGTGCTGCTAATTTTCCATGAGAAATATGTCAATAACTATACTGCATGCTTGATTTTTGTTTCTCTGATAGTGGTATTGGAATAACAATCCCTGTGTAGGAAAGAGGAATGTGGGGAAGTTGTACTTGTTTTCTATGCTTTTAACAGTACTACCTTTGCAATGACTTGATAGTTTTAGAAGGTTGCCTGAACAGGCTGGACCTGGTTTAGGAGAAACATCTTTTTATATTGACCTTTGGGTTTCTTATTACACCTCAGGTTCAAAAGCAGCTTCCAAATTAGAATGCAGAAGGAATATACTCACATATTTCTTGTCAAAATGGATTTTTGAAGGACAGGTTTCTTCAGCTGTTGCAATCTCAAAACCACCCAAGGAGGGAAGTAAAACTATTGTGAAAGAAAGCAGTGCTGAGTGAAAGAAAGATCCTAGAAGAAAAAAGATGATGTAAGTATCTACTGCAAAGCACCACTAGTTCCTTTGACTTTAAAGGAAAATATCCTGCAAAATTAAGATATTTTATTTACTTTCTGCTTATAATGAACAGTTAAAAGAAACCCAAAGAAAAACTAAAAGAAGCCTAATTAGCAAACTACACAAAAATTAATCCAAGCCCTGGAGAAAAAAGGTATTTTTTCCTTTTACAGGCAGATGGATTCAGCATCTGAAGATTTGTATGAAAAACAGTAAGAAACATGGCTTTCATTACTCCACTGTGCCTTTGATTTCTCTCCTCAACTGTTACTTGTTTATTTGTCCAAGCTATCATGACTCTGAGTCACTTGGGATGTGTGGAACAGCACAGCTGTGAGCTGGCTGGCAATAGTTTATAAGTGATTCCCCGTAAACGAAATTAGAACGTGACTCTCCCGACCACAGTGTTTCTGGTGTGAGAGCAGCAGAAAGCCTGCATTTCAGGGGATGGGTTTTTTGTACTATGCTCACACTGAGCCAACCCAATACTTAGATTGGAGCACTCCTGAGGGGACATCTTTGGTTTGTCCCTGTGGGACTTTTTGCTTAGCAAGAGTGTGCCATCCTGCTCTGCTGGTGATGAGTGTTTACCACACTCTGCCTGGTTTGCAGGAGGAACCATAGTCTCCCTGGAGGTTAAATTTGTTGTTAACTTCCCTAAACTGTCTGGAGCAACAAGTCTTGGTAAGTTCTTATACTTACAAAAGATTCAAAGGAGTAAAAGAAAGGAGAGAAAACAAAGAAATAAGTTAACCAAAATGTGGATCCAGCAATGCCTTCTTGGTCAGCAAGCTGCAGTCTTTGCATTTGCAGTCCTTGCAGTCAGTGAGCCTCACTGGGATCAGAGGTGGAGGGACACATCCCATGTGACTGAAGGACAGTTTGCCTTTTTATAAAGTCAGGTTCTCCCCAAATCCTCCCACAGGCGAAAACTCATTTCCATGCTTGCATAAGCATCTTGAGCTGGTCTGGACCTCTCCAGATGATGGTAGGGGTATCTGGTAAGCCCCTAGACCAAGTTTAACTTTGTGCCCCAACGGTTGCAGCAACAGTGTGGTGCAGCCCCAGTGTTTGTCACACTGTCTTCAAGCAGCTTGCTCCCATGGCAGTTGATCTTTGTGACCTCAAGCAACACAGGAAAAACATTCCTCACCTTGGTGGAGCACAAGCTGATGTGCTGCTCCCTGCACTTTGCTCAAGCAACAAGACACTGCTCACTATGAACAGCCTTTCAGCCTCCCTCAGTTCCTTCTATTTCTGGAGTTGTTTTGAGACTGATACAAAAAGGGTCTCTTGACCATCTGAAAGGCTCATGATTTCCCTCCTTCCTCATGAGATGTACCAACATCCATCTTCCACTTCTTGCTCCTTCTTGCAACTTCTCCCTGTACAGAACTTGGCCTCTCTGCCAACAGGTACCTGTCCTCCAAGTGGCACCATGGCAAACTGACAGTCTTTGTCCTGCTTTCTCTGATAATCTATTCTGTGTAAGGTGTGCCTAACACGAACTTGCAATAACCAAATAATGTGATATCCTGCACCTTTTCTGTTGAAAAAAGCTTATATTTGGCACCTCTCAGAGTAATCCTTCCAGAAAGCAGGAGGATGATGGCTCATGGTAACTGGTCTGACTGAAAAGGAATGGAGTAATCTTTCCGATTGGGTGTTTACCAGTACCCCCAAAGGCTGGCTGCTGGCAGTTAAGTCAAGTTGTGGTTGTTACTACCAGAAATCCTGCCTTTGGATCTGATAGCTGCACCCATAAGAGTAGAAATTAGGGCGATTTCAGGTTCTAAATTTGTAAATCACCAGAAATACTTTAAAACTGTGGTGGCAGTTGAATACTATGGATAGTGACGCAAACTGGGAATTACTGGGAAGACAAAGTTGGTTGCTCATGCAGCATATGTAGGCTGTGAGAAGTTTCCTTCTCTGCTCCTTCCTTCCTCTCCTTTGAAGGTGATTTCTGCCAGAAATATGTAGATATCTAAATTGGAAAGACTGGAGATAAGGGAACAAAGGTGGTTTTCTGGGTGGTCTAGAAATAGTAAAAGTATGACATCTTTCACTGGTAAGAGAGAATTCAGAACCAATTTTTGGCTTTCTCTCTGACTGTTTTTTTAAGGCAGCTTTTGACCTTTTTGGTTGTTTAAACTCCAGGTTTCTTTTTGGGTTTGCAAATCCCACAGAATAAATGGTGTGCGGTTTCTCACTCGGTAAAAGCTATGAGAGCTGGGTAGCTAAATAAAGGGTACTCCCAGCAAGGAGAACATTCCCTTACAGAAAATACTCCAGAATTTTTGCACCCAGAGCTGCTGTCTTACTGACTGAGAGGCAGCTACGGATACCCCTCCTGGCATGCTCTCTGCCATGCTGTTTGGGTGAAACTGATGTTGGATTTCCTTGCTAATGTCTCCATGAGGGCCGCACTGAAGGGGACTATGTCCAGCTCCATGTGGCATGACCACGGTGGAGGAAACTCTGTCTCTCTCCTCTCCTCAGCTTAAAGTTTGAGGGACAGTCTCATTCCAGGAAAAGGATGTTCTCAGGGAGATAGCAGAGAGACCCATTTTCACTATGTAAGCAGACCTTTTAAAACAGATGTGCTCATTTAGTAGCCAGGGCTAGTGATGCATCCTTAGCTCATGCAACTGTTGATTTAAAATATTGCATCATATTTATTGGTGCCCCTGTATGCAAAGGAATGGAAAACATCCACTCCAAACAAGAATATTGGGATACTGTGCTTGATACAGGATCCATTAGGAATAGACTGGTCTAAGTTCTGGACCAAACTCATTCTTAATTTAATGTCCTTGCTATCATTTTGACTTACGGCAGAGACATACTGTTAGGAAGCACAGTATGGCTAGCATGTGCTTTCCTTTTGAATTTTTTTTCATATACCTCATATAAAAATTAACATAGAATTATCGTACTTCTAATTTTACATCTAAACAGTAGCACACAGATATTTGTGTCTTGCAAATCATAGTATGTGGCCTCTAACAACAGAGAGTGATAGCTGATCACATTTCAGAACCAGTATTTTGGTTTTGTACACAGAAGAATACATCTTGGCTTCCCACAGCAGTTTAAAAATAGCTGATTCTCTGTTTACAGTCAGGGAAGCTGAAACATGGAAGGGTCTAAGGATTTGCTAAAGGGATTTATATCCACAGCAGGTTTGGAAATATAACTTGAATTTCCTGACTGAGCACTCTGTTAAAATGTATAACTTTTTTCACTTTTGAATGTTGGTATCTCTGAACTGACATGCAGGAACTATTGTCAGAGAGATGCATGACGCTGGTAGTTCAGGATAGGTGATGAAGAAATGCCATACACTTTGGAATTAAAGGAGCTGGAGTAAGTTTTCATTTCTAATGCAATATTTAGAAAGTAGTGGAGCATTTCTTTTTATGTCTTTCCCATAAAATGACATAATTTCTCCCATTCCCCCAAAACAATAACTTTTCGGACTAGTGGGAGCAACTTAAACATACACAATTTGGTTATGTATTAATGAAATAAATGCATGGAAGATCTCTCTTCATAGGCTGTAGTCTGCTTAGTGGTTGTTTCTGATGGCTAGGTTTTGCTTTTTATTGTTTCTGCTTCTTCAACTTTCATTTTTCATAAACCCATGAATGGTTGTTCTGTTTTCTCAGCTGAGAAGCAGACTTGCTTGTCTCAGCTGCAAAAGAGCAAACTGGGGTAGGATGTTTCTTGCAGACTTGACACAGTCGCTGCATTGAATGTGATTTCCCATCAGTTAATCTCCTCCCCAGGCATGGGGACCTTTCTGGGTTGGCTGCAAAGGCAGCATGTCGATGAGTGGTGGGGATCTGAGTGCTGGGTCACTGGTAGGGAACAGAAGCCCTTCTTAATCAGATTGGCAGCACCAGCAAATGCACATGGGAAGGAGGCTCATTTTAGGGAGACTCCTGAAGTAAGAGGAAGTCCACTGATTCAGAAAACATTTATACAGAAGGCTGTACACCAAAGGTGGGAAAGACTAAGAGAATTGCTGAGCCTTTCCCCAGGTATTGACTGGCAAGACACAAAATACATCCCCACTTCTGCATCCTTAGTGGCTGATCTGGGCATACACTCATCTCTCTGGGGCAAGGTGAGTTGGCAAGGCACATATACCTGTCCCACATACATGCAGCCAGCACAACATGAGCAGATAAGAGATTGAAAGTTGCTCGTCCTGTGGCAAGAGCAAAACACATTTAAAAATAAGATGTGAGGTAGCTGTAGCAAACTATCAGGAGATGATACAATCACCCTTGGGATCTGGTTTTGCCCATAAACCACAAGCAGATCCTCTTCCTGGGTTCCCAGCTTTTATGCTTTGCACACAGTTAGTAAGTGCCTATAGCAAGAATGTAAGATAGACCTTATTTTACGCAGTTTTTCTGCTTAGAATGATGAAGGGTTTATGATTCATTTTCTTTAAGTACCTAAAATAGATGAGTTAAGTATTAGATGGAAACATGTTTATTTCCCCTTTCATAAGTACATGTGAATCCCTGCTCTCTTGTGCTCTCTCTTCCTCTCTTTTGTCTTCACATCCTCCCAAACAGTTCTTGTGCTCACAGTTTTCTTTAACAGGACTGTTTTGTTCTTTATAAAATTGAGACTTATAAAAGAAATAAATCTTACTATTGTTCTCTTGGGGTGCAGCTGTGTTAAACTGTAATCATGGGAGTTGAAACAGGTTTCTGCTCACAATAACATTTATATTCATTTCCTGACACTCTTGCGGAATAACGTGAGTGTCTTCAGCTGACCAAGGGGAAAAAAGCCCTCTCGTCAGTACTTCGAATGTAAAATAATACTTGCACAGCACAGAACTGTTTCTGCTATATTACAGTATTTTTTAAATTTTTGTTGCACTGAATAAAGATGCACTAGCTCTCAAATTTCCAAGTTAGCATTTCCATCTTCTCCTGTTTCTCCTCTGTCTGAAGTTTCTCCTACTACTGAGACATCTTTTGGCATCAAGAATTAACTAAACCAGGTCTTGCCATCTACCTTACCTGCTTCTCTGTATTTTTCCTCAAGGATGAGCACAAAAGAATGGATCAAAACATCTGAGAAACAGGCAAAACATAACTGATAAAGCCTCATGAGGATGGAAACCCAGGAGACTTTCACCTCATTGAGGCACTCCCTCTGACTTCCATGAGCAAGAGTGAAATGGGTGTCTTTGTATTTCAGCTGTCCCACCTGTTAAAGGTATTGAACTAGTAAAGTGGTGTTATCTCCATCTCCTCTCTATGTTCATGCCCTCAGGTAAAATACTTGTTTAAATATTAGTCTGATTACAATCAGTGATATGTACATAAATGTGATGCTCTCGCTTTGGAGGATAGATGCTTATCCTGGGTTCAGCAGTAACAGTAATTTTTCTCCTTCTTAGTGGCTGGTGCATTGCTGTGGTTTTGACTTTTAGCCTGGGAACAGTGCTGATAACACTGATGTTTTTGGTTGTTGCTAAGTAATGATTACTCCAATCAAGGACTTTCTGAGTCTCGTGCTCTGCCAGGGAGGAAGAGAAACTGGGAGGAAGCAGAGACAGGACACTTGAGCCAGACTAGCCAAAGGGGTATTCCATACCACAGCACATCATGCCCAGTATATAAACTGCGGGGAGTTACCCAGAAGGGCTAAATTGCTGCTCTTGTCGGGCTGGGTATCGGTCAGTGGGTGGTAAGGGGCTGTATTCTCTACCCTTGTTATTTTCCTTATTGTCATTCTTATTGGTGGTAGCAGCAGTGTTTTGTGTTATACCTTAGTTACTGGACCGCTCTTATCTCAACCCTTGGGGGTTACTTTCTTTTGATTCTCCTTCCCATCCCTCCAGGAGTTGGGAGGGACAAGGTGGGGGGCGGAGAGGGGAGAAGTGAGTGAGCTGCTGTGTGGTTCTGAGTTACTGGCTGGGCTTAAACCATGATAGTGTCAGAGATTGACGCCTTAGGGGCTGACAGCTGGGCTTTTTCCATTTTAACAAAAGGTTGTCTTTTCCTCTTTTTTCTTTTTGACATACCCGTGAATAAATTATGTTTACAGAGCAGCCAACATATTACAAATATTGTTGAAAACAGAAAGGCATGACCTCACTTTCATTTCAGAAGAAGTTGTTATGGAAAGCAATATCTGCTTTATATAAGAGTGGAAAGCTGTACAGGTAATTATTTTTTTTTTTTTTTGAGGTTAATATTTGTAACCAATAAACTGTCTTTGTTTGCATGTGGGAGAGACTTCCAAACCCTTCAGGAAAGCCTGCCTAGGTATATATAAACGCAAACCAGTCCAATGTTCTGTTTGCATCTTCCATGTCTGCCCTGAAGCTAACACATCCCCTTGTATGTTTTAATGAAGACTAAAAGCACTGTGAGCCCTTGTTATTATAACCTTTCCTTTAGCATAGGGAAGAGCCTGGATCCGGTGCTGAGTAAGAAAGAAAATAACATGAAAAGATGCTGCCTTTTTTTTTTTTTTTTCCCTGGGGGAGCGGGGTCATGAAAATAATAATCTGCAGGATGCAATGCCTGGATAAGCTGCTCATATGGAAGGAGCTGCTAGCAGGAAGAACATCTGTAAAGAGCTCTGTATTNCTGAAGAGCTGGTTTTTTTTTTTTTTTTTTTCCCCGGGGGAGCGGGGTCATGAAAATAATAATCTGCAGGATGCAATGCCTGGATAAGCTGCTCATATGGAAGGAGCTGCTAGCAGGAAGAACATCTGTAAAGAGCTCTGTATTATTTCATCCTCACAGGGTCTCTGTTATTATACACCAAAGAGTACTTTAGGCAGAGTGCTGTCACAAACCTTTGCTGAATGTAAATCCTTAGGCGCTCCGTAACAGATCCAGTCGGAGGATATGTGACCCAGCTGTTAAGTACCTGCAGAAGTGACTCAGGTACTTCTCTCCCGTTTCCTCACGTCTGCAGCTCCATGGGAAGTTAACTGTTTTCAGTGGTTAGAAATATTATTCACAGTAAGGCAGAAACACAAACTCTGTAGATGCTGCCTATAGACACTATGAATCTATCCTTGTAATTTGACTAAATGAAAACCAGCTAAAAGGAAAAGAAGAGGAGTAAGTTCAAGTTTGAAGAAGAGAGCATCTCTCCAGTCTGGAGCCTCTACCTCACTGTTGATAACTGCTTTATTTCTTACTCCAAGACAGATGTCTAGAAGAGGGATTTTAAGAGCATACTGGTCACAACTTTGTTGTTTAGCCTAAGAGAAACACAGTTTAAGGTGGATATTTAAAGCATTGGGCAATTAGAAACGAAGCAGAGAGATGGCTGCAGCTAAGACAAAGGCATTTTGGGCTAGTGCTTTTAGAAATGTGAGGGCAAAATACCATCATTGAACTTGTAAGGACTTATGTGGTAGTAAGGCTGTTGAAGCAAAGCATAAGAAATTTGAAACTGATGCAATGAAGAAAGAGGGGAGTGGAGAAAGGAAAGTAGAGAGAGGGGAGTGGGGAAAGAAAAGTAGAGTGAGGGGAGTAGAGAAAGAAAGTGGCTTTTGTTTGGTGAATTTTTTTCACCTAGAAGGAAGTAAGAGGGCTATTCTGCTAATGTTCATGTCAGCATTTGCCTACTGTAGAGTATTCACAAGTGTAGTTATTTATTTAAGTATAGCATTAAATGTGTTTCAGGAGTCTTGGATGTCACACTCCTTGCATGCTACACAATATTTACATGGATCAAAACTAGTCATTAGCAGTGTATTGAGGGGCAATGACATGATGGAGAATATTGTCTGGCACTTGATTTCATATGGCCTAGCTTCAACTATGTAATGCTGCTATGAGGTCTGGGAAAAGCATTTAACATCCATTTAACATGTTTCAAGTCCTTCAGCATGACTAATTGTTTTTAACATCTGTGAACTTTTATGAGATCTACAGAGGAAAAGCACTTGGGAAGCTTGATGCAGAACCATAACCAGAGGCTTCCAGTCAGTCATACACATCTCTGGTGTGACTCACTCCTAACTTTCACTTTCTCCTACCAGCCTGAAGCTGTGTGTGTGGGCTTTGCCTGAGGCTGAATTGTTTTTGAAAGTTTGAGGAGAAAAAAATTGTAGCTACCCCATATTGAAATGTGAGATGAGAGGAAGAGTCCTAAACAAACAACGAGCAAATGAGTCCTGGGGATTTTATGTGAACATCTGGTAGTGCCAAAGCCACATGAGGCCAAAGTCTGAATTTCTGATTCTAAGAAAGGGCTTAATGAGTATAATAAGAGCCACTGATTGTCTCAGTGAATGATGGCTATGATTTAGCAAAAACAAACCTTTGAAAGTCATCATTTCAGTAGTTCCAACCATAGCAATGTTTTTAATCATGATTTGCCAACTTTCCTGTAGAAGTTCACATGCTTTGTTCATGTTTGGATGGTTAGTTAGTCCCTTTACTAAAAATAAATGAAATTAAAACTGTTTCTTATGGTTCCAAAAAGCTTCCTGCTGCTGTTTTAACTTTGGCTCTAACTTTACCAAAGCATAAACACAAGGTCACTTGAATTACAATTAACTAAATAAAGGTAAAGAGGTGTTTGTAGTTTAGGAGAAGGCTTGACTTTTCAGTTTATTAGTCACTTATTTGTTAGTTACTGATTGCTCAGAGTTTACTCTCTACTTGTGATACAAATAAAATCTCTAATTCTAGCACAAAGATGACATAATTCTTCTTTCAAACTGCTGAAGTCACAGAAAACCATCTTTATCTGATTTGGACTGAAATGTCTCCAAGGCAAAACCTGCCCTTGGATGCAAGCACACACCTCTTGAGTTCATTTGGAGGCTGATTTCTGTATCTAAAAATACAACAGCTCACCTGGTTTGGTTTAAAATTCAGTGCTGCTGTGCCATAAATGAAGGGATTATTATAGATTAAATCAGAGATGATGTCCTTCCCCAGTGCTGATTAAAATGGTTGAAATCACCCTAAATTTATATAGAAAGCTGTATGTTTTGAGCAGCACAATTGACTTGGACAGTAAATAAAACTTGAAGGAAGATATTTCTTATGCTACTTATAACACATTTCATGGGAAAGACTTGTTAGAGAAAGTTATAGCTTAATAATGGTACAAATAGCTTGTCTGAAAACAATAGACTTTGACTTTGTGGGCTTGCCCTGTTTATGTATTTGTACTGTGAAGTGTCAATTTGAGTTACTCCATGTTAACTTGAATCCATATAACTGGATCAATACCTGTCATCAGCTCTTTTGATGTTCATCCATTCTGTATCAGGGCATTTTGCAAAATAAAGAACAAATAAGACAAAATAAAATGTTTAAAAGTGCCTTTTTAAGCAGTGTTTATGCTGAATAATGATGGGCGACAGTTAAGGATTTCCAGAGAACTGTGTTAAGTATGCTGCCAGCAGTAAAAATTAAAAGACTATAGTGTTGCTTCCTTCTTAAAACATTTTCTTTCTTCTGAAGCTTCCCCCATGATTGAAAATATAAAACAATCACTGATTAGAGCTGTCTGCTTTATTTTTGTTTGCATACATATACCAGCAACGCAGTTGAAAGGTAATACATATGCAATATACAGTGGCAGGAGAAAGGTTCATTCTCTGTCATTTTTCTTTTAGCTGCATAACAATACAGTTAAAAACACTCATGAAATAGATATTCTAGCACTGAGTAGCATGATCTGCACAATCTGAACCTCTGATGTAAGAAAAGAGTAGCTTCACTGAATTTATTATCATGTGGATTTATGTTGGTCTAACAAAAGGTAGAATTTTCCTAAGTATTTAATTTTTAGCTGAGGCTCACATGGTGCAATAAGTACTGCAATGACACTGCCTCAGAAGTAGCTGAGGCAGAATTAGAGGGGTTTCCAGTAAATGTCAGGAGCTACATTCTGGGTCAGAATGCTTCTTTCATGGCAAGAGGTTCTGGAACTGAGAACTTCACCTTGGCAAAAGTGTTTCTCCAGCTGACTCCTTCCATAATTTTAAAAAAAATTTCTTTGTGCATTAAACCATCTTCACTGCTTGACAGTGCAAAGCATTCAGATTTTATAGTCACTGACTAAAAGGTGGACATGCTTCTGTTCTGAAATGTAGTGGAAGGAATACGATTTTAGCCTTGTTTTCTTTGTGAAAATCAATAAAGATTTGGCTTATATGAGTCATACAAAGCTGATTGGATGTTGTGTATGAGCATATTTCAGTGACTGTGCATTGTGTGTACCAAACTGGTTACTAGGTTCAGAATAATTTGCAGTTTAGGTCAAGCAGAAGCATTCAAACTCACTAGCATTTTGTGATTTTCACCTGTCCAGCAATTTAAAAAGTGATGTTTTTTGTTCTCTGTTCTCGTATTATCATTTTTAGGGTAGATTAGTCAGCAGGAAGCCATTGGAAAAGTGAGTGGACGTTATAGGGCTGGGTGGAGAGAATGAACTTGCTCAGTAATTCTGAGTTAATCTGGATGTGCATTGGAGAGAGACAGCAAGTGTGAGACGTCTCTATTGCTTGGGTGGGCAAATGATGATGACACCAAGAAATCCCTGCAGGGACACAGCAGGTTTCTGAGTCACTGAGCCAGGACACTGTATCTCTGCTAAAAGTTTTACTTTTACACCTCACAAATGTTTAGGAGTGATTTTATGTGATCTACTGCATTTGTTTCATATTCAGCAGATCATGATCAAGTTGTTAAATTGAAATAAAAAATTAAAAAAAACCCCCACAAATGTTCTTCTAAAGCTAGTTTTCTGGAGCTTGGCTACCCTTAGCAAAAAGCCACTGCCTAGCAAAATTTTCCCCCTCTTTCTCCCTTAAACGGTCTAAGTTTAGATTGGATATAAGGAGGAAGATTTTAGTGTTAGGGTGGTGAGGCACTGGAATGGGTTGCCCAAGGAAGTTGTGAATGCTCCATCCCTGTCAGTGTTCAAGGGCAGGTTGGACGAAGCCTTGGGTGACATGGTTTAGTGTGAGGTGTCCCTGCCCACGGCAGAGGGTTGGAACTTGATGATCTTAAGGTCCTTTCCAACCCTAAAGATTCTATGATTCTATGATTCTATTTGCAATAATGCTGCTAATGATGCTGTTTATGGGCATTGGAGCTGAATAACCAACATGGTAACAGATGTAAACTGATTAAATGATCGGTATTTAATATGAAGCTCTTGTCCTTTGCAGTATGTTTAGCAACCATACACAGGCATAGATACATACTTCTATATTACCCATATCTGGAGGGTGGGTGCACGACAAGTTAATCCAAACAAATGCAGTCTTTATGCTTATGCCAATTTTATTTCCCTCTATACCAAATCAGCTACTTAAGGATGTTTGTTTGCCTGGTTGATTGTTTTTGTTAAGACAAAACCAAAGTCTCAGCCAAAAGAAAAAAAGCTTTGGAAAAGCTTTGTATTTTGTGAATCATTTAAAAAAAAACCTACTTGAATTAGAAAGGAGGGATTGCAGCCAAAATTCCTGTTAAAAGCTACCTGGACTGTGAGGCAAACTCAATCCTAAGTTACATGCAATCTGAATAGTCAAATGTGTGAAGGAAGAAAGTAAAGCCTAGTCTTCCAACAAAATAGCTGTCTTCCTGCTGACCTCTGCCTGGCCAGAAAACAGCCTTGATTTTCAACTGGACTTAGAGCTAACACAGATACATCTGAGGCAATGCATAAGCTGTATGTTATATACCAGTACAACGTGGCATACACCGTTTTGTATTAGTAATGCACTTATTTCCTTGCACAATATTAGAACAGTGATTCTCAAGCCCTTCTTCATTAGGCATGCACCGAAGTCTCCACCCCACTGCTGACCATTTTTGTGCTGTTTCAGGAGTCACTGAAGTGCTTCAAATAGTGTTAAGCAGGTAAAACACTCTTTGACCCCTCATGTATGACAACATTATTACATGCATAATTTTGTACTGAAGTGTTTTGTTACTTGCTCTGGGATCCCAGATGCTCCCATGTTTACAAACCCTTGTGCTCTTATTGTTCTTTATTTTAGGTAGCTTCCACTTACCAGACAAGGACAGGGCTTCTTGTGCTAAGCAATGTATAAATTTTATAGAATCATAGAATAGTTAGGGTTGGAAAGGGCCTTAAGATCATACAGTTCCAGCCCCCCTACCATAAGCAGGGACACCCCACACTAAACCATGTCACCCAAGGCTTCATCCAACCTGGCCTTGAACACTGCCAGGGATGGAGCACTCACAACCTCCCTGGCCAACCCATTCCAGCATCTCACCACCCTAACAGGAAAAAAATTTCTTCCTTACATCCAATCTAAACCTCTCCTGTTTAAGTTTGAACCCATTACCCCTTGTCCTGTCACCACAGTCCCTAATGAAGAGCCTCTCCCCAGCATTTGTATATGCTTACATAAAAGGTTTATAAAATATTTACGAAGCTTGTATATACTCTGCACACTGGCACAGGTTGACCAGAGAGGTAGTGGAAACTCCATTTTTGGAGATACTCAACAGCAGTCTGGACATGGTCCTGAGAAACCTGCTGTAGGTGGACCTACTTGAACAAGGGTGTTAGATCAGATGACTTCCAAAGGACCCTTCCAATCTCAACCCTTCTGTGATTCTGTGAAATTTACAGTGAAAAAAAATTAGATCTGTCTTTTCTAAGAAGCACATGATATATAGAGACATGACAGACAAGGCGGCAAGACACAAAAAGGGTGAATACACGAAAAGGTGTAGTTTCATTTCTTTTGTATTTACAGAGAAATGTAATGATTTACTGCAGGCTGCTACATGAAGCCCAAGCAATTCTAAGATATGAACTTGGATTTATTGCAGTATCATGACAACAATCATCTTGATTCTGTTTTCATGAGCTGAAGGTTTTGGTTTTTATCAAAGCGGAATTTTTATCATTCTACTTTCAGTTATGGTTTCCTACCCAAACTCATCTCTGCTTATGTGACCAAGAAAACATTTTACCCCACAAGACGCAGCCACTGAAATTAAAACTGAATTCAGCTGTGGATGGGGAAAGGCTCCTCACTGGCTCTTTACAGAACCACGCTCAATGGTTAAAAAAACCCAATTATGGCAGCTTTTCATAGACAGAAATAGCTATGTATAAAGGGGAGCAATGAAGCTTTAGCTTTTAGCAATAACTCTGTTTTCAATGACTTCAAGATTTTCATTTCTCTTGCCTTGTGCAACTCTTTTAACTGAATTTGGAAATTAAGCAAATGATTCATATGAGGTACTAATTCATTTTACAAGAGGTGAAGAATCAGGAGAAGAGCATTTGTAGCCAGAGGAGTTAGACCTAAAATCTGGAAACCACAAAATGTGATGTTTGTGTAAACCTGATGAGAACAGATCCTTTAATCAGAAGTAGAGCATAAAAATTCTCTTGGAAGCATACACAAGGAAGCCATGTTTAAGCTCTTGCTCCTCAAAGATTTTTTCCCTGAAGCAGATTTGAAATGGAAGAGGAGGGAATAACAAGTGGTTCCATATGAGTTTTTTTGGAAATGACTTTATTTTCCAAGACCCCCTCTGCTGGAATCAATTTCCCCTAATGGAGCTGACCTAACTACTGTTTTATATTAAGGAGCCAGGTGTTCTGCTTGGTCTGTTTTGAATAAACGGCAGAGTGTTTCTAAAAGACAATTTTTCATTTCTACTTTGTCATATTCATTTTGTCTGTTCCTATTTCAAATTGATGACTTGGCTAATATAAAATTATAAGACTTATGCTGAGCACTCTCAGCACTTGTTTTGCTTTAATTAGAATTTTAAAGTGATACTATCTTCCAAGACAAAGTCAATCATACAATCATCAAATCCTAGAATGGTTTGGCTTGGAAAGGACCTTAAGATCATGTAGTTCCAACCCCTTACCATGGGCAGAAATGCCTTACACTAGACCATGTTTCTCAATGATCTGTCCAGCCTGGCCTTGAACATTGCCAGGGATAGGGCATTTACCACTTCTTTGGGCAACCTGTTCCAGTGCCTCACCATCCTCACAGTAAAGAACTTCTTCCTATATCTAACCTGAGTTTCTGCTGTTAAAGTTTAAACACGTTGCCTCTTGTCCTATTGCTACATGTTTGTAGCATTTGAAATAGTCATGAACAAGAAACTGATAGATTTTTCTTGGCTAAATAAGCTGGTTATGATTTGTAGAATAGTTTTACAATAGAAAGGGCAGTTTCTACAAAACAGCATTGCATCAGGGAACTTTCAGTTTGTCTGAGATATGTCATATCGATGCTTCAGATAGGATCAGCCCAAGTGCCTTTGTGATATTCTGATTTGTGCAAACAAGCCCAAGTATTTTTCTCCTATTAATCAAATTAGGATGGATTTCCCTACTGGGGCAAGCTGTTGCCTAGGAATCCCAGTCTGTTCAGCTCTCATGATGTGGTGTCATCCTTCCTGTAGCTATCAGCCCACTGTTGTCTGACTACAGAGAGAGCACAGGAGATGTAATAAGGCCCATAACGGCCTTAGGGAACATCTAATATTACACAACAGGTCTACTCCTGTGGGCATGTTCATGAGTCTCTGAGTATATGAGTAAGTGTCTAAGTAACGACAGCAAGAGGTAAGCTGTATTGTTGACTTCTGCAGGACTTCTACACATTTGACCTGCAGGACCTATACATTGATATGACCTTGGAATACACTGGAAACAGAGGAGTAGTGTGTGAGCTAATCATGTCACACTGCATGATACTGATTAGGTAGTGCTGTACCCTAGCTGAGTTTATTGCTGAGGCAATTTCAGTGCACCTTCTTTAAGAAGTTGCTTCTACTAAGGAAATTTTCTAGCATTTAAATAAAATATTGTTATCTGTAAAATCAAATTTATTTTGACTAGCTTTACCTCAAGTGGTCAATTTTAATCTTGCTCAGATGAGCAGTAAAAATACAGAGGCACTTGACTTTCAACATTGTATGATATAAAATCCACATTCTTTCTGATGTTGACCGTTCATAAAGTAGTGGTCAACAGCTCAATGTTCAGACAGAGATCACTTACAAGTGGTGTCTCTCAGAGATATATACTGGGAACAGTACTGTTTAATATCTTCATAAATAACATGGATACTGGGATTGAGTGCACCATCAACAAGTTTGCCGACACCACCAAGCCGAGTGTTGCAGTTGACATGCCTGAGGGAGGGGAAGCTATACAGAGGGAACCAGACAATCTTAAAAAGTGGGCCCATGTGAACCTCATGAGGTTCAACATACCAAGTATGAGGTCCTGCACCTGGGTCAGGGTAGCCCCCAGTTAACCCCAAGGCTGGGGGATGAAGGGATTGAGAGCAGCCCTGTGGAGAAACACTTGGAGGTACTGGTAGATTAAAAGTTGGACAGGAGCTAGCAGTGTGTGTTTGCAGCTCAGAAAGCCTTGGCTCTCACTTTCTGACTATTTTAGACAATGCCATTAATTTTACCATGTTTATTCCTCTGATTTCCCGTACTTTTTTTCCCCAACACATTGTTTGTGCTATGCTGTAGGCTGAACTGCAGAGCAGGAATAGTATTTGTTAGTGAACGGGCAAATGTACTATTTCTCAAAAAATGTATC
Source organism: Agapornis roseicollis (assembly GCA_002631895.1). Lineage (NCBI taxonomy): Eukaryota > Metazoa > Chordata > Aves > Psittaciformes > Psittacidae > Agapornis > Agapornis roseicollis. Next base: position 146,715 of record NDXB01015359.1, on the reverse strand, counting down.
TAATAATCCCTACTATTTAACAGTCCACACTGTTTGCAGTCACATACTGTCTTAAAAGTTTGCTCCATGAATTAGCTACCCCTAAGGAGAAATTCACTTTGCACCACCATTGGACAAAACTGTAGGTTGCCACTTAGTAAGAAACAATAAATTCATGCCTATATGGGTGAAAGTCATCTCAGTGCATAATCTACCCTCTGGACTCCCGTAATAGAAACACACAATACACAGAGAGCCTTGGTGTCTCCATTACCAGAAGTCAAATGATGACCATTTAGTGGGATTCTATTATATTACAGGAAAATATCTCATGGTAACTTGAACCGCTACAGTCATTAGAAAGAAATTCCTTGAAATATTAGTCCAGTTTTATTGTTTATGTGTTGACTTAACTCAGATTAGAAGGTCAGACTGTCCAGATCATTTTTCCTTTCTGTCTTAGTGAAAGATGAATAGTTTTTAATTTTCTCACTAATATTTTCAGTTGCATGACCTGATGGAAAAACAGCAGGCTGTCCAATCCTCTCCCTAGCACTGCCCCAATGTTCTATTCATTTCCTGGTCATTTTCTGGCCACCATTTACTATTTAACTCCATTGTCTTTTCGTTTCTCAGGCATAGTGCTCTCTAAATGCAAGTGTCTCATAACTTTTCAGCTAAATGGTGGAAGCTGGTGGATATTTCCTCTCCCTCAATTGCAGCAGTGATACCAGGAATACTCATCTGCGTTCAGGGACTGTCATTTCATCTGTAAATACCCTCTGCAGGTCAGACAGTTCAAAGTCCACTGGGTAAAGTAATGCTTGGATTGCAAATGCACTGAGTGAGAAATCTTTCTTTATTTGCATCTGTCTGAGGCATTTCTCCAGTGCTCCTTTCAGCAATGTACAATATATGTGTAGCAAAGAAGTTTCATGATTAATACCACAGAAGCTGGGCTTATAGTTACATACAGCCATAAAGCACATGCACAGTTGTAGAGACTTAATTCCTAATATAAATAATGTGCACTAGAGAGTTTGGTTAAAGGCTCTCTTTAATGTTAATTTCTCAGCAGTAGCAATTCTTTTGAAGGTTATAGCCACTGCAGAAAATGTAAGATAAAAAGCCTACTGTATGTCTTGTCAGTCTTCAGAATATAACAAAGCCTCTTCATTTTTCCCTTCTTCAGTCTTTTGTACGCTATGTTTTTCTTCAGGGCTTGCTAGGATATTTGGTCAGATACCAGCTTTGCATGAATACTACTTCAAGTGTGGATCAATGTTTTTTGTGGCTACCCTTTCCTTTTGGTCATAGGCCACCCAAAATATTCATTTTTTTATACTTTTTATTTTTTTTCCCCCTAAAAAGGCTTTTTGTATGTGGAAAAATGCTTTGCATATTTCAAGGAATCTCTGCTTCTGTATTCTTCTTAGATGGAATAGGATGAGCTAAAAATAACAGTTGAAAACTGAAACAAATACAAAATGTCTTTGCTCACCCAGAAAAACGTTCACAAGAAAGAACAGGTTTATTTCCAGCTGAAATGACGTTCACATCTTGTTTGCTTGGAAAAGTCTTGCTCATTCAGTGGTAGAGTTTGGTTGGTAAACAACCATTAAAATTCTGAGCAGATCTGCATAGCTTGCAGGAAAACCTCTCAAACCAGCTGCAGCCTCCTCTCAGCAGATGGGAATTAATAATAGCCCTTTATCTACAGGCTCTTCTGTTTGCGCCCACAAAATGGGCCACTTTTCAGAGGCTGCTAGTGCTATAGTGCCTGATTACCACTGGTGGTGTAAGCAGGTTGAGGCTGAGCAGGAGAGGGTGAGCGTGGCATCGTTTGCTTTTCCCCTCCCCCTTGCTGACTGCTGCTGACAATAGTGCTGACTCCAGCTGGTACAGTGAGATACGTACTTGCTCTCACCCCTTGCCTCTCTCTTGTCTCTCTTTTCTGTGCAGGCAAACCAACTCGGGATGATTCTGGTGACTGCAGTGTCTCTAGGTGCCGTGTATTTGGGACTGAGAGTACAGCTTAGTGCATGGCAACTGCGGCTTTGGGGATTTATAGCACCTATCATCAGCACGGGTGACAGCTCACCTCTGCTAAGCTAAGAGAAGCTGCCAAGCGGTGTCACCCTGAATGCAGTGGGTGAAGGTGTCCTGAGCCCTCAGCATGTAGGCTACCCCCAGCCCATAAGATACAAATGGGCTCTTTAAATGCCTACATTGATGAAGGGATCACCAGGGGGGACACACTTCAGCTGCCCCCTCCTTACTCACCCAAGAATTTATTGCTTTGTGTGTTTGACTGCAACATGTCTAAATTTCAGCTAAAGTCTCTGGCCAGCTCCTTTACATAATGCTTGATATTTTTGTACCAGAGCTTTTGTCTGTAATAGTGAAGGAATTGCCAGGAACAGCTCTGGCTTCCCAAAGCTGCTCTTTATAAGGCCTTGAGGCCGCTGGCAGGCCATCTGCACTGAACTTGGCCACTGTGAGTGTCATCTGGAGCTGTCCCCATCTCTGCTGACTGCAATTTGCCAAGCATCCCTGGGCTTTGTCTTAGTGCTCTCCACGGAGGTGGACCCTACCACCAGAGAAGCTGCCAGCTTCTTTGCAATGCCGAGACACCATTGACACCCAGGACTGCACAACAATGAAGAGGGAAGCAAGTGAGACACAGAGACAAAATGTTCTTGGCTGAGAGCATTCATCTGTGGCCGGAGCTCCTCGAGGAGATGAGACCAAGCCAAAATCATTGGGAGAGCAGAGCACGCTGCAAAATCTAGCCCTCAGGCACTTCCCGGCTCTCGCCGACCGGGGAAGATAAATAAGCACTGCTTGGCGCAGGCAGCGGTGAGGGGCGGCCTCGGGGGTCTCCTGCGGGCGGAACTCTGTGCCTCCACCCACCCGGCGAGGAGAAGGGCACAGCGGGGTCCCGATAGGCAGCACCGGCGGCAGGGCCGGCAGCAGCCGCAAGCGACACTGTTAGAGCGCTGCACGGAGGCCGAGCGCCTCCGCTCCCCGTTATAGGGGGCTCCATGGCCGTGCCGGGCTCCCACCGAACCCCGCCTTTATAAACCGTCTGGGGGGAATATCGGTCGCCACCCCCTGCATCGATCGTGTCTATTAGAAGGGTGGGGGAAGTTCTCTTTTATGATTTCTTACATGCTTGAACTGCCGCTAGTTTGCCGCTGCCGCTGTGTTTAATCTCTGTTTAGGAACCTAAAAGGAGTGGTTGAAAATCTTGATCCAGGCAATGCTGCACTTACCCTTTTCCCTCTGTTTTAAAATACAGAACAAGAAAAACTTTGTCGCTCAGTAGGAGAAACTACAGAGCACATCGATGAATGATAAGTTTTCTCTAGTGTAAACTTGCTGAGATCTGCTGAATTTCTTTCATATTGCCATTTGATTAAAGAAGGGGAACACATTTCCAAGTCTTCTTTAATTTCAGAAATTTCCTTGCATTGTTTGGAAATGTTTAGTTTTCCTTATTTTTTTATATACATGTTGATGACATGTGCCTCAAAAATCTTCCCACTCCAACTATTGCCAGATGCCTAACTGTACAATGATGTGTTGTTCTAACTCAGATAGTGGTATGGAAGTGGTGCAGAAAAACAAGAAGATTTTCTGCATATTAAAACCTCAAACAGACTTAGTTTTCTTCTCCTATTCTCTTTACCTACCTCTGCTCTGGTAATATGTTATTTCTTCATACCAAAAAATGTCATGGGATGTGAGAATTAATGCCACATGTATCTGCTCTTTCTTTTCTTCCATTATGAGATAGAAGTGGGAAGGATACTTACACTAGTTGATGACAGGTTGATTGAACTATCAACTTAAAGGACAATAGAATGCATTTTTATGTGGCAGCATGACATCTCTTTTAGCATCTAGCAATATAGGTGTATTCATGACTAGCTAGGCGTGAATACACCTATTCTCTATTACGCTTAGAAAAGAATGCCTCCACTTTTGATGTGTTATTGCAGTCAGCTAAGTCAATTGTCTACAGTGTTAGATTTGCAGTGTTTTGGGAATGCCAGCTTAGCTTTCAGGTACAACTTGTTTTGCATGTTGCCTCATGGGCACCAAGGCCTCAAACAAGTCTCCACTGGGACTAGGGATTGGCCCAGGCCAGAAAGTAATTCAGGCTGATCACCATCAGTGACCATCTACTGCTGGTGCTATTTTCTGATGACTCATATAATTGCCTTGTTTGTCTCCATTTTATAAACGGAACAAACATTGCTTCAGTGGCAGAAAAAAAGCGGCTGAAGTTAACTGAAAATGTATGTGCCTTCTAAAGGAAGACAAATTCAAGCAGTTGTCTTTCAAGGATGACTGCTCTGATGCTTGGTGGAATCCAGTTAAGTACTGCATCTGAAGTGTTCTTGTCATAAATACAAGGTAAGTTCGTATTAGGCATCCACTTATTTCTAGATTTGTTTAGTTAAAGTTGGTTTAAACACATTTCTTAGCTACCTGAGCCCTAAGTCCAGAGGTAGAAATCAAATCCTTGCAAAGCACAAGATGCACTGTAATTACATGTATGTAGTCAGCTTGCTAAAGGAGAAAATATACATGAAAATGCAAAGAGATGTTTACTGTTTCCCAAACAGGAAGATAGTGTACTGGGTACATATTGTTATTAATTTCATTGAGACTAGTTATTAAGGTATTCAGACAATCCTTGCAGTACAGGACATGAGTATTATATGTAGCTTGTCAGGGACTTCTAACTGTGAAAACAGTTGCAAAACATCTGGTTTGCTTTACTAGAAAAGCCTGTTCACATTTCAGGGAAAAGTCCCAGAAGAAACAGTACCAAAGAGGTGAAAGAAGAAAAAAGTGCACTCTCTGAGTCTTCTGTTCTCCCTTGAAACTAAAGTGAATAATAAAACATGTCCAGAAAGTTATACTCAAAAGAATTCTGTTGTAAAATTGAAAGTCTCATGGTTTGGAATCAAGAACAATAGCGCAAAACCACTCAAACTTCTGAATGGTAGTTGAAAACTGAAGGAACCCAGGTAGATAATTAAGTAGCTGATGATTTTGGAGAAAAGAGAACAGTTAAGGTAAAGTGAATTGCCTCCATCACATACATGAGGAAAATAGAAAGGGTTTTATCAGCATGCTGGGGAAATAGCAGTACTTGTTAGAAAGTCCTGCTGTTAATAAATCAGTGTGGAGATTAAATTATCAGACACTTAGCATGGTTGAAACTCTGAACTTGCTTTTGCATTCATCTGAAGAAAAATGATAGACAAAGTAGATGGAAAAAGCCAAGCAAATGCAAAAGGGAATAACCTCCTCCTCCTCCTCCTCCTCCTCCTCCTCCTCCTTCTACTACTACAAAAAGCCAAAAAAACCCAACACCTTCCTCCCCCCTCTCCCCACCCATGTCTGGGCACATATGGGTCATCTGGATGAAACACATGTTAAGTGTTCAGGATAGTTTCCTCAATATTTTTTTTGCCACTTACAAGTATTTGAAAACCATGGGCAATGGTGGAAGTGCTGAAAGATGGAGGCAAAGGAAGTCTCACACTGCTTTTCTAAACCAAAAAGCAGACCAATTCAAGCAACACTCTTGTTCTGTACAACCCAGGTTTCCTCAGAGCATAGAGCCCATAGGACCACTCCTCCTTCTTTTGCTTCCCTCTCTGTTTAAGGAAGCACCTCAGCTTCTGAAGCCCAAGTTTACCTTTAATGATACGTAAGCTTAGGTATAAGTGCTTATTTGGAACTGTGCCTCTGAGAAGAAAATAGTTTCTGAATATTTTAACTTAGACTCTTGGCAATGGAAAAGGAACATGCAGATACACAGGAGATGCTGGAGAAAGAGATGAATGAGATATAAATTCTATTTCACTTGATATTAAACATCCGGGATTAGCACAGCAAAATGCAGATGAAAACCTATAGAGTGAAAATATATTGGTGCAGCAGTATTAAAAAAATACAAAAATAAAAATAGCCCTCTTCCTCAGGCAGGATGCCATTAATTTTGTCTTTTGTATGCTGAATAAACTGGGGAGGTACAAAAGAAATCATGAGATTCATTTGCTATTTTTAATATAGAGCAATGAATTTTAGTCCTTAAAGTGCCCCAGCGGGTGTAAATGTGGATGTGGAATAAAGAGAGGCATGGATATTCAAAATGATGAACAGCTCAACAAAAACTTGCAATCTACTTGCATTATGAAGAATATCAGGATATTATTAATTGTGGCAATTTTTTCCTGTTTCAGGAGAGAGCTTTTCTCTGTTGGGAATGTAAATGTACTCACTGCAGCTTTATTAAAGGGTTTCATAAACTAAGTTTCATTAAAGGGAAAATCTGCAGCATTTCATCATGCCTCTAATGTCTCATTTGGACAGATCAGCTCTTGATCTAAGCTTCTGATACTTGTGTATCCCTGATTCAGGGCAGCATTTGTATTCAGAAACAGCTCTTAGTATCAAGCAGGCTCAAGTGATTTTCTAAATGGGAAAGGCCTCAAAGACATATTTAAATTCTTGCTTGGCTCAGGGGTTGCTTTCAGTCTTTTATGATGCTGTGAAGCAGAAACAACTGTGATGATTCCTGAGATGTGAGTTGTGAGCCTTTCTGAGCTTCTGAGTGCCCTTGTACGGACTCATCCCAACGGAATTTGGACCCTGCTTTTACCAACTTATTTTCTTTTTCTTCTTTGAGGATATAGTGGTGAATTAAAACCAAAAAGGCATACATACAAACTCTATACTTCAGCTGTTGAGTAGAAAGACCTTTCTGCAGGTCTGTCCTGGGAGAAGTTGTGTCTTGTGTGATTAATGTTGTTCATGGGAGGATGTTTTCATTCAGTAGCATTCTACTCCCATGAAGTAACTCAGCTGATGTCCACAGAGCAAGGTTCCACTGCTTAGAAATTCAAACTTTCTGTTCTTGAGAGCAACAGCAGAACATATTGAGACCACTTGTCCAGGACACATACTTAAAACTGGGTGAGTGAGATCAGGTACTTCTGCTTGTTACAACGATCCTTGAGAGATAATTTCTCATGAGATTTGCTATTCTTATTCTGATATTTTTTTTTTTTGTTTTAATTATTTTGCCCTTTAATTTTTGTCCATGGTTTGTGGGTTTTCTGGGGCTTTTTTTCATGGTTGCCTTTTGCATTTCGCAGAAACACGGCATGAGAAAAGTTTTAAAAATACTCACTTTGAAATGAATTCCAAATTCAATCCATCCTTAGCATTCCGACTGATACAAAATAAATATGGAGTGTTGCAAAAGGAATGGTTTCTCACTAGCCACTTAGGTTGGAAAGCATTTTGTTCAAACTGGTTTGCAAAACTGCTCCCCATCTCAACCTCTGCCACTGCTTTACTGTGAATCCTTGGCAAAGCAGCTTTGCTTCTCAGTGCTGTTCTTCAGTTCATGGTGTTGTTTGCCTGTTTCATCTGTTTAGTTTGTAACCTTTGAAGGCCATATATTCTGAAAGTTTTTTACCTCAGGGCTGTTACAGAGATATCTACCCTGCCATTTCATCCAGAATGGCTTACAGAAACTCTTAACACAGACTGCGTTCAAAATTGCCTGTCTCAGGCTTCCTTACACTGCTGACATTGGACTTTCAGGGCAGATTTTGTTCCGAAGAAAGCCAGTCAATACTTCCTCTTCCCTACTGTGGGACAAATGAAATATCTGGCACCAAGAGTCTGCTAATCTACATCAGTTCTCCTGTTTTTCACGATTTTACTTCTGTATGTGGTGACCCTTTCTTATAAAATCACAATGGTTACAGAACAGAAGCTAGACAGAACAGAACACCTATCCTTAGGTCTCCTGATCTGTTGGACCACAGGTGAGATTTATGAGGATGGATGATCATGCAGTGAAAGCACAGCTGTGATTATTTGACCTAATTAATACTCACTGTCCTTAGATAGCTTGTGGCAGTGGTACGACACATCAACTCAAGCAAGTGGTGATGGACATGGAGCCCTCTCATCTGGAGCACAGAATTCATCGTTGTTAGCTAGTAGATGCTGAATGTTGCAACCTCCAGATTACCACTTTGTTCTCCAAGTGGCCTTTGCCCTCTTTATTCAGGAGAAAGCAACCAAGGCATGGTAAGTCCCTTCTGTCAGCTCAGGCTGTCATCGACTAGGGTGCACCCCAAAGTGGGGAGGTCTGACCTGATTAAGGACACCGGGCAGGACAGGGACACCCAGGTGTCCAGTATGGGGCCCATAGGGTAGGGTGCAGGTCTTCACCATGCGGGGAAGGGGGAGCACTTCTGCTTTTGTCTCTTTTTTTCTGCGATTTCCCTTCTCTTGCTATCTTTTCTCCTTCTCAAAGTGTTTCTCCCTCAGCCCCGACAGTGCCACAGGAAACCTCACCCACTCTACCTATTTTTGCTCACTAGCATGTGGGCAGGTATACCTGCCCTGTGTGCCTTAGCTCAGTGCTGCATCACAGAGCAAGCACTTTTGTTCAAAGATCTTTTTAAAGCTATTAAAATAAAAAAAAAAAAAAAAAA
>NDXB01015359.1:117267-138127 GCA_002631895.1 Agapornis roseicollis | reverse complement strand
ACACACATACTGCATAAAAAAAAAAAAAATTAGAGAAAAAAAAATTTTAAAAAAAAAAAAAAAAAAAAAAAAAAAAAAAAAGAAAAAGAAAAAAAAGAAAAAGAAGGAAAGAAACACGCACCCTGAAGCCTGAATAGCAGCATTTCTATCATCTGTTGTCATGACACACAGCTGACGTGGGAACACGGCAGTAAGGCTGACTGCTAGTTTAATTTTGGTGCAGAAATTTGCTAGAAGAAGCTTTCAAAAATATCTCTGGGTGGGAGGAAAACAGGTGGGTGCTGGTTATGTGTATAAAGAAGGAGGAAATAGTTGTCAATCTTACCTAAGCATTACTCCATGTCCATCAGCCCTTTGGTACCCTTACTGTTTAGTGGGAGAAATAAATGATACCATCTCTCTTGCTTCTCTGTTACTTCTCAAGAAGGTGTTGGTAGGCCTCAGAGTGCAGGGAGACCAACCATAGAATGACTGAAGGGAACCATTTTTGTCTTGGTCAAAACACACCTGCTCATGCAGTCTTGGTAAAGATGCCCATACAAGAAAGTGATCTCAGTATTATCCACTGGAGCAAGGTGATGGTGAGATCCACTCAGGAGATACTTCTGGACCAGTAGCACCTAAAATGACAACTGACATTGGAGACTCATGGTGAGTGACGTATGATCTTTAGGAACTCCTAAACTGGACATAATTTCTGTGGTTATCCATTTAGGTGAGTGAGTGTATTTAGTAGCCCAGGTGGTCTGTTGAGCCCTTTGTTACTATTCCTTATACACATTTTTGTTTCAAAAATGTCTTGTTTTTCCCTACCATTGTCCCTAGGTAATTCAGACCTAATCTGGTTTTTAGACATTCCTAACAGTCACAGTTTCTGCTGGCTATGAAACAGTGTAGGTGTTCAGAAACATTCTCTAAAAATCACTCTGCTAATCTATTTGAAGCTCATTTTCTTCTACCATAACTACCCTCTATTAGTACATTTTTCATCTCTGTTAGTCATCTTGACTAATGGCTTTCCTCATCTATACTAGCTTATTCACCTGTTTCAATACTTTCCTAGATCACAGGAACATTTTGTGACTTAGTTAAGTAATTAGAAGCTCAGAAGTCTTTGAATGAAAAGTGTTGTGTTGTATAAGAGGAAAATACTATGATTACACAACTGAAAAACATAATTCAGTGTAGGGACTTTCTCCTCCATGTTTGGTAATGACAAAACTGGAGCTGAAGACCCCAACCACAAGACTGAGAAGTTTGAAAAAGGACATCCACACTATTGAAAGTTGGTTGTGCAAACTGAGACAGAGGCAGAGGAAGAAGAGGAGGAACTTAATTGGAGAGGGGGTGCATGAGAACAGAAGGACGTGTAAGTCTGTGTGAGCAGAGTAATACAAAGCTCTACTTGTGGAGTAAAGCGTGTGCTTATTATAGTCATACACCCAAGGGAACTACAGCATTTTATTTTATCCCATTTTCATTGTGTTTCATCTTGGTCTAAAAATCTGGCTCTTACAATACCACTACTTCTGTTTTCCCAGTATGTGAAAGGGTTTCTTCGAAATTCCCCCTTTAGAAATCCCAAATGAGTAATTTTGTTGAGTGGAAAACTGATAGCAATGTATCCTTTGCATCCTTACTTTGCTGTTTGGTTTTGGTCCCAGTCCCCTCTCTGATTTTCTTACTGCTGTCTGTTTTCCAGCCTCTACTGTGAATGTCCCATAATATGCTCAATAAAAATTGGATAGTTTCTACTTAGAATTCTAAAAATGGTTTGCCATTTCCAGAATCTGACAGCAGCAATATTATCATCAGTCTCTTATGTGAATTGACACCCTGTTGCTACTTACCGAGGTATCTCATATTTCTCTGAAAGAAGGCTCCATACTCTCACACTCAGATTACGTGGGACCCCTGGCCTTCCTGATGGAGGTGCCTAAACCATTGGCATTCACCTTGCTGCTGGCCAGAGTATTAATTATAGATATTAATTATATGAGAGCCATGAGCTATTGTCCAGTTAGGAACTGTTCCTATGAAACAACTCCTGCTCTAGGGCATGCTCATCCGAAGGTTTAGGTTTAGCCTATAAGAAGATGGCATGTTGTGCTATTTTCCCGGCAAAAGTATTTAGTGCCAACCTTCAAAGCAAGTCTGTGTTTGGTGGGTGACATTAAGTCTATAAGGTGAAACTTGGACCTGGCATGGCATGCTACCCTCCTTATCGTAGAATAGTTAGGTTTGAAAAGGACCTTAAGATCATCTAGTTCCAACCCCCCTGCCATGGGCAGGGACACCTCACACTAAACCATGTCACCCAAAGCTCTGTCCAACCCAGCCTTGAACACTGCCAGGGATGGAGCATTCACAACTTCCCTGGGCAGCCCATTCCAGTGCCTCACCACCCTTACACTAAAGAACTTCTTCCTGATATCCAGTCTAAACTTCCCCTGTTTAAGTTTGAACCCATTACCCCTTGTCCTGTCACTACAGTNCCCAAATGAGTAATTTTGTTGAGTGGAAAACTGATAGCAATGTATCCTTTGCATCCTTACTTTGCTGTTTGGTTTTGGTCCCAGTCCCCTCTCTGATTTTCTTACTGCTGTCTGTTTTCCAGCCTCTACTGTGAATGTCCCATAATATGCTCAATAAAAATTGGATAGTTTCTACTTAGAATTCTAAAAATGGTTTGCCATTTCCAGAATCTGACAGCAGCAATATTATCATCAGTCTCTTATGTGAATTGACACCCTGTTGCTACTTACCGAGGTATCTCATATTTCTCTGAAAGAAGGCTCCATACTCTCACACTCAGATTACGTGGGACCCCTGGCCTTCCTGATGGAGGTGCCTAAACCATTGGCATTCACCTTGCTGCTGGCCAGAGTATTAATTATAGATATTAATTATATGAGAGCCATGAGCTATTGTCCAGTTAGGAACTGTTCCTATGAAACAACTCCTGCTCTAGGGCATGCTCATCCGAAGGTTTAGGTTTAGCCTATAAGAAGATGGCATGTTGTGCTATTTTCCCGGCAAAAGTATTTAGTGCCAACCTTCAAAGCAAGTCTGTGTTTGGTGGGTGACATTAAGTCTATAAGGTGAAACTTGGACCTGGCATGGCATGCTACCCTCCTTATCGTAGAATAGTTAGGTTTGAAAAGGACCTTAAGATCATCTAGTTCCAACCCCCCTGCCATGGGCAGGGACACCTCACACTAAACCATGTCACCCAAAGCTCTGTCCAACCCAGCCTTGAACACTGCCAGGGATGGAGCATTCACAACTTCCCTGGGCAGCCCATTCCAGTGCCTCACCACCCTTACACTAAAGAACTTCTTCCTGATATCCAGTCTAAACTTCCCCTGTTTAAGTTTGAACCCATTACCCCTTGTCCTGTCACTACAGTCCCTAATGAAGAGTCCCTCCCCAGTATCCCTATAGCCCCCCTTCAGATACTGGAAGGCTGCTACGAGGTCTCCACGCAGCCTTCTCTTGTCCAGGCTGAACAGCCCCAACTTTCTCAGCCTCTTTGCACATGGAAAGAAAAAAGAGAACTAAGATGGTTTGCTTGAATTCTTGTCACACTTCTTTTTTTCTTTTCTTTTCTTTCTTTCCCACCTCAATCCTAGAGGGCTGGGAAAAAAAATCAATTCAGAGTTTGTCACTGGGGAAACATAACCATCTGGGAAAAATACAAGCTCTGGCTGTAGGGGCAATCTAGCTTCCCATGCTAAACAAAGACATTGATTTTCCTTTCCTCCTAGTTATCACTTCACGTAATTTTTCTTCAAGCCACCTTGAAAAGACAGCCTGGAATAGCATTCTTCCTATATAAACAACCCTGTCTTTAGTATAAAGGTTGTTTTCCCTTACATGAACAGCAGCCTTGTGCTTTTAGTCAGAATACCTTAAACAAAAAAGGACTCAATAACATTTTTAAGAAGCATGATTTCTTTGTAGACTGCCTGCTCCAAACTGAAGACGTAATGCCTGTCTGGAGACAGCAGATGTCTCAGAGATGTAGAAGTTCACCACCCTTGAATCAAAGCTCCAGCATAGCTGAATAAACTACTGTAAAGACAATAATGACTGCCTTTGTGTTTGTTTGCCTTTTGTGTAGGGGGTTGAAAATGCTAGTTATGTTTAAACACCTCTTCAGAATCATTACAAGATATTGTGCAAATATAGCAATTTTTCCCTGCTAAGCAGGCATGAAATGCACATTTGCTTATCAGGATGAAACAGTTCCAGGGAGGCCTTGATGTCTGTCAGGTGAATCATCTAATCTCCAGATTTAATGTATTGAACTGGGTAAAGAAGTCAGTTTTTTGAGGTATCTAAATAAACCTTTCCCTGTGAGCTTTTCCAGTCTCTACAGTAAATAAATCAAGCTCATACAAGGACTGGTTTGTTTGTTTGTTTGTTTGTTTTTTTTCCTTTTAAGACATGTTTTAAGATGTTATAACCCAAATAATTCTGGTATAAACCATGTAGAGCACACACCGAGCATGCTTAATTCCATATATTATTCTCTGTAAAAATGCCTATTGACAAGCTGCATCAGCCATTTAGGATCTGATAATCTGTCATGAGGTATTTCCCCCTCCTACTCAGGAGAAAAAGAGAAGCAAAAATAAAACAGATACAAATTGCATAGTCAACAACCTCTTAGGAACATTTAAGTTATAACTTACCTTGTCAAAAATCAGGAAATCAAAACGCAAATCCAACGCTGTGTCCTAAATTCACCCCTTTGTGCTTTTCCTGATTATCATGCAGGAGAATGCAGCCATTTTTGCTGTGAATCTTTGCGACACTAAGCTGCCCTACTGCATTTTCAAGATGACTTATTCTGTCTGTTAGCTACCTCCAGAACTGTTACGGTAGGTCATCAAGTCCATCTTTGCCAAAGTGCAATTAATCCCTACTGCACATTTACAAGGGCTTACCCTGCCTAATATAGATGTCCTGTGTGAGCTGGGTTTCTCTGTCTTTGCTTTACCCCTGGATTCTTTTTCAGGTTAGGAATATGTTAAAAAAAGATCTGATTTAATCAGGGTCTTTCCCCTGACATAATTAATTTTGTACTAAAAAAGGTATTTGGTATTTCTGTACAGCTGCACAATGTCCTTTGTTGCATTTTCCTTTCCTTCCCAAAAAGCCAGCATCTGGAAGCATTGTCCTCTCCTCTGACTCTTTGGAGCAGTGCCAGAAGTACTGCCCAGCCTGTGGGCTCCCTTTTGGGACGGAGCTTTTACCCCCAGATCTCCCGTACAGGGCTGTTGTGCATTTCCACCTGCTTGGCAGTACTGTGTCCTTAGGTTGTCTGCCTGGCTGGGATCCCTTCCTTCTCAGCACTGATAGGCTTAGTGTTAAAACACAGCCAAGATTTATTCAGAAAGTGGTTTAAGGTCAGACACCGTCCGTCTCTTCCTGCCTTTCTTTGCAGCTCCTACCATAAAGATCCTTTCTGAATTTGGAATCTCTTTTGATGGCTTGAGCTGAATGCACATTCCTCAGGTACTCAACCCATTCTATATTGTCTGGAAAAAATGAAGTCTATTTGGCCTTTCCCCAGGGTAGGGCACTTAAAAGGCCCAAACAGGCTTTCTCTATGATGCCTACTTAGCCTCAGCAGCATTGTCCCTGCCTGACCTGGACTCTTCATGTGAAACACATAGGGCATGTCTTGGCTGTGATTAATACTGATAATGCCTTTACAACTAGGTGGTGCCATGATCTACAGTAGTGAGTGAGGTACAGGTATTATGCAGAGATTATGCGTGGCAGAGTCACATGTGGCCATGTCACAGCAAGCCTATGAGAAATTCCCTGCTTTGCCCATTTTGGTGTGTAACTGGTTTTCAGGACCACTTCTTTCTCAATTAATCAAGGAATTTGCCAGCTCACTTTCTGTGTTCTCAGCGATTCTCTCCACCCTCCACCCCCAATTTAATTTTTGCTAATGTGGAGAGGGAGAATAGGAGGAAGAAGCAGAGAAAGTATTTTCAGAACTTTTATTTTCATTGATGTATAATATGGAAATTGAAGAACACTAATGGGAATATATTTATTAAAAATAAGTAGCTGCATGACTTTGTATAGCCAGTCGCTAAGAAGCAGGTGGTAGCTTATCACTGTAGAGTTCTCACTGCCATTATGAATCTGGGAATAAACTGCAGTGTCTACTAACAGCCTTTAACGTTTCTTTCATTTTATTTCCTTTACCTTTGTCCATGATGTGAAACTAAGGCAGGAAGGAACTGCTTGTTAGACTTGCTACACATATTGTTCATGGCAATTCTGCACACTTGTGCTGGCATACAGGGGACTGAACCAAGCACAGGCTTGCTTTGAAGACTGTAGTGAAGCAGAGTTAAGCTGTAGCTCCTAAATATTGTCTGAGTCTGAGGACAAGTATGTGGAGCTCAGATCCTTCATGGTTTACATTTATAGGGAATTTTGCTTGGATTTCATGGATGCCTGGGTAGTACAAATATTTAAATGCTAAGCCAAGCATTTATGTTATTATTAAAGGTATAACAAGGAAAGGAAAGTTAAAGAACGAAATTACCAGACAATACTTAGACAATACATTACATTACTTAGACAACAAAGCATGGTTTTGTTTTTTTTTCTGTTTATCATCTTACATCTTTTAGTGCTGAACAGACAAGAGTAATTCATAAGCGCTTTCTTCATTATTTACTCTTTGCAAAGAACAGCAACATCCCCATGCTGCAGGTGAGTAAGCCAAAAGCAAAGGCTGTGCCTATTTGTCTAGTGTTCAGGTAACTGAAGCAGGAGCTGGGCTGCTTTCTCTGATATGAGTATGGAGCAGAACAATATTAATTTCAGCAAGTCAGTGCCATTGAGCACCGCAGGAGGGAATAACACCATCTTCCAACTACTTCTGATGGGCCTTCATTGTAATCTGGGGATAGTCTGTTCAGGGGCAGGACATGTAGAAAAGTTAATCAAATTCACTTTTAAATCTATTGGTTAAATTGCATTACCTCACTATGATGGCATTTTCATTTTGAGTTAGAATAGGCCCCAATTCTGCTTCTTTTAATTCACTTTCCATGCAAGGTGGTTTACCTGAACCAATTAAAATTTACACCTTGTTTCAGATCAGCCTACCTTTCCCCAGTATCCACACATAAGCAAGACCTAATCCTATTTTCTAAGTCTCGAAGCTGTTTTGTACTCTCTCTTCTCAACGCTACTGGGAGATTTCACATTTCTGCACTTCACAGACTGCTGCATGCCATGCTATCACACAAGTTAATTTAGCCAGCTGTGAAAAAGTCTATGATGTTAGCAATTTTTACCTACTTAAGAAGCTGGTGATCAAAAAGGTAAAAGAACAGGCTGAAATATTAATTCACAGAGTAAATGTGATGAACTGATGGAGTAATTACAGCCTGAAAAGTCCAAAGATCCCCATGCGACCACCTGTGGAACTTGTGGCAGTTTCATTAAGGCTAGGGGCTGAAGAACGGGCTTTTACAAAACGTTTTCCCTGCATGAGGAATGCGGAGAAGCTGGGTTTGCACTTGGTGGCAGTGCTCTCCCACGCTGTCTGCAGCCCTGGCAGGCAGGGCTGCTGCTGCCTGCAGAAGACATGGAGGGGGAGTGATAGCTCTGCACAACTGGGGGCTCATAATCTGCCTAATGTTGTTTTCTTAATTCGTTTTAAATACTGTTCCTCTGCTCTAATTGAGCTCTGCTGCTTTAGAGCTTTGACAGCCGTCTGAAGTAGCCACCCTCCCATCCCCTCCCCCCCCCAAAAAAAAAACATCCATAACAACAGAGCTCTGGAGAGAGAAAGGATAAATAAAATGTCCTTCAAATGTCCTGTTCAAATGTCCTGTAATGGGAGTATTGTATTTGGATAGTGCCCTCACTGACTCTGCTCACAGATAACTGCCTTTACACCTCTTTAGGATGAAGAAACTGATGGCCTTGCAGCTTGTAGAAACAGAGAGCCAGTGACCCGTCTGATGTGTTACCTAAGAAAGGTAGAATGAATGTAGTATGGTCAAGTCTTACCATCTTATGAATTTCATAGCATTATATGTTAAAGTTACCATTTGCTTTTGTATGACATGAAGAGAAGTTCATCTCTCTTTTTTCTCCATTTAAAAGGAATGTGTGACTTTCCTGGTGGTGTGGAATGGCTTGAAAATCTGAAAAACAGAGACTTTGATGGCAGAGAACAGATTTTTGCCATTTGTCAAAGGAAATTGAAGGCACTTAAGTCTCATGATTTTTGCCGGCCTCAGATGGCCAGTGGTTAAGATTAGTGGAGTTGTCTCTGTGATGCGGCAGCATGGACACATTTTCAATGTAACAAAATAAAATGTGTGAGATGCAGCTGCTCCCTTAAGATACATTGGTTGTTAATGCACCATGGTGGAAAGAACTGTGTAATTAGTAGGAGAATAATGTCACAAAAAAAAAAAAAAAAAAGAAAAAAGAAAAAAAGGGAGGGTCAAAATTGACTGTGCGTAAGTACAGGATGGAAGTAGGAAGTCTCATAAAAATTAGAGAGAATCTGGAGGCTTCCTTGTAAAAGCAGAGGNAAAAAAAAAAGAAAAAAAATGTAAAAAAAAAAAAAAAAAAAAGAAAAAAGAAAAAAAGGGAGGGTCAAAATTGACTGTGCGTAAGTACAGGATGGAAGTAGGAAGTCTCATAAAAATTAGAGAGAATCTGGAGGCTTCCTTGTAAAAGCAGAGGAAGAGGAAAATCAAATAGAGTTTTAAATGCAGTTTGACTTGTTCCTGTGAAGGTGAGGTTCACAGAATCGTAGAATGGTTTGGGTCAGAAGGGACCTGAAAGATTATTTGGTTCCAAATCCCTGCTATGGGTTGGTTGCCATCCACCAGACAAGGCTGCTCAAAGACTCATCCTACCTGGAACTGAACAATGCCAGGGATGGAGCAACTACAGCTTCTTTGGGCAACCTGTGCCTGTGCCTCACCAACCTCACAGTAAATCTGAGTATGTAATCTGAATCTACCCTCTCTCAGTTTACAGCCGTTATGCTTTGTCCTATTACTCCAGGCCCTTTTAAAAAGCCTCTCTCCAGCTTTCTCGCAGGCCTTTCCAGGCCCCTTTTACGTGCTGGAAGCTCCTCTAAGGTCTCCTCAAAACCTTCTCTTCTCCAGACTGAACAAGCCCTATTCTCCCAACTTGTTTTCATAGCAGAGCTGCTCCAGCCCTCTGAACATCTTCATGGCCTTCCTCTGAACTCACTCCAACACAGGGTTTGCAAGACCAGACTCAATGGCACAGGACTGCTCTTTATCTACTCATACTTAGAGATGGATATGTACCATGAAGGTTCATAGTCTATTCTAGGTGCAGAGGTTAAACATTTAGTGCTCAAATGGGCCCAAAGCACAGAAATCATCTCTTTTCCCATAACACGTAGACAAAGGTGAGGTTAATGTGGTTCCTGTGGCTGACTGGGGCTGACATTGTTCATGGATTTATCTATCAGCAGAAATCAGCCACACTGCTTTTACAGTTCAGTGCTCTTCCTGATTAGCCCAACCTCAGTAATGAACAAAGGCCATGAAATAACTTGTATCCTCTACTAGAGACAAACAAGCAAGAACAACACCACTTAAGGAAGCAACATAAATAATCAATGCCCAGGGAAATATGGTCCTTTCTGACAGAAATTATGCTGGTTTTAATTTGTGTTTATAGCACCTAAAGTAACTGGCACATGAAATATGCATGGAGACAGAGAATCAGGAAAAAATCCCTGTAGAACCCAGCAGCAGTCCCCTGGATCCCGACCAAAACTTGCAATGGGAAAATGTAACGAGGAAAAAGAAAGCTCCCGTAGGAAGAGAAAATAATAAGCATTGGAAAAATACAGTGTAAAACTTTCTCTGATGCTAGGTACACTACTAGAAAATCAAAACACAATTTAGGAAATGAGCTCAAAGTGTAAGATTGCCTAGTGAGACAGTCTTTAGCATTTGGCATAACGAGGGCAAATCTTCAAGGAGGGAAAGGTAGTGTTTCAGTTCTGCTTGTTTATAGAAGGTCTTTGTTTAAAATATCCGAATCCCCCTTGCAGGACTCATTCAGGGTGTCTTTCTTCTAAATTTAAAGGGAGGATGCTATGAATCAGATTAAAATAAGGATGTATCCCATCATCTTGAATCTTCACCTGGAAAAATAAGTTAAGTCTAGTGAAGTTTTCTCCTGAAGAATATTTTAGAAATTTGTAAAGTAAGGACTAAAGTGACAGCTTTTGTAGCTGATATTAAGTTCTTCCGATCTTTCTAAAATCTATAGAAGCGCTAATGTGTCTGAATATGATGACTAGGGTTTTAAAATTGTGCATTTTTTTTGACTGAGCTACTGAAAAACAATGCCCCAAACCTGCAGTCAGTCAGACTGATTACAGGATTTTTTCTCCTGGAACAACAGTGAGAGCAATTTTTGGTTGAGCTTGACCATAAAATCTGATCAATCCAAAGTAGTACATTCCATTTTCATCCCAGGATGAAACAGGCTAGCATTTTTAGCAGTGATTGAAATAAAATGAGGTACAGGTGTTATGTACTTGATTTTTCTCTCTTCTAAGGTGAAGTGGTATCATAGATTTCATATCAGGACTTCCAAACATCATAGCAAATCTCCTGCACTTTCTCTTCAACAACTGCCCCAAGCCATGTGGCTGGAAGACCCCACTATAAGTGTGATCTAGGTGTTAAAACCACATCTCCAAGGGCAGCATCTTAACATATTATAGTTATAAATCATGGAAAAAACTGTACTGAAATTTGTTAGTGCAAAGAGAAGTGAAAGATAGTAGTCTTCAGATAGGTAAAATGTTACAGGAAGGAGAGGAAAAAACTCCATAAGAAGAAGAAATGCAGAAAAAAAACTTCAAAAAGTAAAAATAGCAAAGGAGTAGACACCCTGGTTATGAAGTATCCATCACTGATATGTTAGAAAAATGTCAGAGTGCAGTTTCTGTCCAAAATTACTTTATCACAGGCAATTCAGTGGAATCATGACATTAACAGGCATGTGGCAAGAGAGGAAGGAGGAAGCTGCTTGAGTTTTCCTTCAGTCTGTTGGTTCAGTGAGCTAATGAAATGACCTTATTGCTTGTGGGTTCATGGAAGACTCAAGCTGTGGCATTGCCCTAGCAGTAGTTACTTGTATTAATGCTGCATCTAAGTCAGAAGGGAGCTGTGATTGGCAGCATCCAGCCTGCAGGTTGCACAGGGGTTCTTGTACAAATCCTCTGTACGTTTGTTTCCTCCCTAGCTGAAAGATTTTGAGCACATGAAATGGAAAACATCAGTGGTCAAGAGTGAGCAGAACCATGCTGGAAGCAAGGGATGTAGGAGAGCACAAGTGGGTGAAGGCTGCAAACCTGGGTCCCCTTGGGAGTTTCTCCTTCTTCAGGGCTTTGATGACTGTTGTGGCAGATGAAAGTGTTTTGTTATGTGAGCCTGAAAATGTACTTGAGAATGCATCTTTTCGATGTTTTCTTACAGGGGTACTTTAAGCACTCGTGAATCATTATGTCATTTTTATATCAGGTGCAAATCCTCCTCAAATCCCGTCTCAATCTGCAGAAAAGTCTGGCCTCCCAAACTGTGCATTTTCCAGGGAACTGGCTGAAAGGAAAAATATCAAGAAAAAGGAAAAGGGTCCATCTCTAATGACAAAACCATTTGTTTGCAAGAACTTGTCATAGACAAGCCATACACAAGAATTTCCTATTAATGTCTTTGGAGCAGATCCTTTCATGATACAAATTGGAGTCTCTCTGTGTAACTCAGTCTTTCTCTTTTATTGGTATTTCAGAAATTTTCTCTGAAGTGCCCCCATTTGCACAAAAAATGGGCTAAAGTTATAGCCATACCAAAAGCTTTTGAAGGGATACAGGCTTGGATCTTCAGCTGGTGGAAATCAGTATATCTCTGTGGTTTTGGATGGTTTATATAAGCATCAGGTGGGCTATGCGGTTCAGCAGTGACATGGGAAGAGCTCAGTATTCCCGAGCAAGGACTCCCTGGCAGAGATTTCTCATTCTCACCTATTCCTTTCCCCAAAACAGTCCATAAAAGCCATTCTGTCACGTTTAGCAAGCACTGAATGGCAAGCATTGTAGCAGAAAAGCCTGAGATGCATGGGATATGTAGGGGTGGCTGTAAAGAAGACGTCCCTTCCTGGGACTCTGATGGGAAGTATAAACATGCAAAACTACTCTTTGTTCAGATGCCAACTTTTGGCTGCGTTTTTCCTATTCAAAGCCCTTTTGAGCAGAAGTCAGGAAAAATGAAAAAATGTCAAATTACAGGTGGAAGCTTACAAGCTGGTTAGCTGCTCTTCAGAAGAGTCTTTCCAATGAGCATGGGTCAGACACTAATATGAGATACAGGAATCATACACAAGTATACCAGTTAATATTTCTTGGTCTGAAAAATTAAGCAACTAGGTTGTATTCACATGTCTGGAAAACCAAACACTCCTGCAGCACATAGGACTGAATATTTTGTTGCATCGTGCTCTGTAGGAATCCTGAGCTTAAGCTAAAACAAGAGAATTGTTACTCAGCAAATCCCAGGTTAGCAGTAAAAGTGACAAAGCAAAGTAACAGGATGAAGAAGCATGACTGTAGCTGCAAAATGGAGGTTGTTTTTGAAAGAAAATGGTTCAGTCTGTTTCAAGGCTTTTGATTTCTTCTCAGTTGTGTTAGTAGCATTTAAGGGTAGCCTCAAGATAAGTGGCAGTATCTCAGTGCCACAGGAACTTTGTAACAGTTGTTAGCAGCAGAGCCAGTGAGGAGCCTACGGAAGCCTTTCCAGACCTAATGGGACTAGGTTTGGGCCAGATCTACTTTAAAAATAGTTGTGTTGCTGCTGTGGCACGTTTCATGTGCATTTTAGAAAAGGTAAGCTGGGACTTATAAGGCCACCTCTGCTGACCTGGTGAGTTGTCCTCAAGGAGTCCTGTCAGTAATCTAGCTTTCCAAAACTTCCCAGTAACAATGAATTCCCTCTGTACCACCCAAATCTGTGATGGGTGATGCTGACTGAAAATCTAGGTCATCTTGTGCTGGAGTAATCCTCCTAAGGAAGAATATGATTCTGGACGGCAAGGACTACTTGTGAGATATCCAAAGTTCTTAGAAATACCTAGAGTAGATTTCCTTTTCCTCTGCAAGGTGAAACAGCAGTGTAGTATAGATTTTGTACTATGGATAAGAGTCAGCTCTGCTAAGAGGCTATAGCGGCTGCAAACTTTTAAACAAATGTTACCAGTTTCACTGTCTTTGCATTGTTAAAAACAAGAGCAAACACAATTTGCAAATATACTGTGTTGGAAGAGATGCTTAACTAATTTTACACAGTCCTTCAGCTGAATAGTTTTCAGATAGAGTAAAAAAGCAAAGCACAAAGCAGACTTATAAAGAGACACCACATCCCCAAAGCAACACCACAGTTGTATCATTCATAGCTCTAAAATAAGCAGGTCCTTCTTTTTTAAGTCACTTTGATTATTTGAATGTGGACCATGAAAACAAGTCTTCATGGAAGAAATGACTTTTTCTATGCAGTGGGAAGACAGAATTCCTGGAACATGGGCAGGGCAAGAGCTAAAATTCCCGATGAGTGTTATTAAGGACATTGTTATGCAAATGCAATATGCTCTAGTTCTTTGGAAGAGGGTTTTCCTACCGCAAAAGACAGTTATTGTAATAAAAACATGCCCAAATGTATTTGTTCAGGCAGGGGTCTTTTTCCTTTTTTTTTTTTAGAGCAGGAAGTTTTAGAATATATGGGTTTTGGAAAAGCCAATGTGGAAATTGCACTGAAAAGACTTGTTTTGTAGTAATGGTATTTATATATTTCATCATAGTGAAATACTGAAACATGAATTTGAAAAACAAGGTTTCACTTCCATGTGTGGGTTCAACTCAAATTTTTTCTTGCGCATTTCTTGTAACATCAGAAAATCAAGACATCAGTAATATCAGTAGCAACAGGAAATATCAGCACTCTCCCACAAAATACAAAATGCGTGACTCCATTCCCACTAGGAAAATGGTTAAGTGGAAAGTATTAGGCATTGTCAGAGTTCACAGGAAAAAATCCTCCCACTGGTCTTAACTCTTTTTTTTGTTGTTGTTGTTAGGCCAGGATGTTTTTCTGCATTACATGGTTTTTACATCACACAGTAGGGATGCCACAGTTCCTGTGTTAGTTTTATGCAGAGAAAATTGAAAATGGAAAAGCATCCAAAATCTATTGAAGTTCTGGAAATCAATAGAGAAGTCTGACCTTTTGCATGTGGGATGAACGTATCGCAGAAATTTCAGACCGGTGCCAACTCCAGCACTGAGGTCTTTTTCAGTGCAACTGCTGATTTGCTATGGGCTGGACCAAAGCTGCCAAATTAATTTCCCAAGCAGGCCCAAGTGACAGAGGAGGGACTGGCCTTGCCTCCAGGCATCTGCAAGTATGTGATGTGTGCATGCTGCCAATTCAATCAGTCCTTCTCCCTGGAAACTTGCCTGGCATAAGGTGGCTTATAACTATCAAATATTTATCATATTGTCAGAGGATAAAGAAAGGGCTAATTGATATCTTCTATAGTACACCCGAACACTGTATGCTGTTGGATAATGAGTGAGAAAGTTTCCTTGTCAGTTCAAGGAGCAGAGCTTCTCAGCTGTATGTCTTCTTCTTTGTCAAAAGCCCCATTTATCTATAAGGTTGTCAAGCCATGAGAAGATATTTGCCATGCATCCTACAGACTGGAGGGAGAGGCACATTGTGTAGAAAAGCCACTCTCACTGGCCAGGTACTGCTGGCACAGTCAGGTCTGGGAACAAGTGAAACATGCTGGTACTCACCAAGTAACAACATGCATAAGAGTATTCATCAGAGCTCCTTCAGAGGGACCTCGTATGGTAAATCCTTTTTCTCTGTGCATTGACCCAGCAACAGGGTTGGACTTGATGATCTTAGAGGTTATGAGTTGGACTAGATGATCTTAGAGGTCCCTTCCAACCTGGTAATTCTGTGTTCTGTGATCTGTGACTGTTCAGGGCTCTTGGTGCTCTAGCATGGCTTAAGGCCAGCCATTCTGCGAGAAAGCACTTTGTTGTAAGACAATGTCACTGAAGCACAAGAGTGAAATGCTGGCTTTATATCTTTCCTGACAATGCATGTATTCTTGAATTTGTCTTGGAAGAATTATCTTCATTTCTTGGTTGCTTCCAGAAATAAGAGATAGAGCAGTGCATACCAGTATATAGATGGTATAAGTACAATAGATGGTATAAGTTGGCATAAGCCATATACAAACAGCTGTATTCTTCTTTCTCCAGAGAGTGGTAAAGGCATGAGGAATTAACAGAAAGTTCTTCTGTTACTTCGTAGATTATTCCACCCCTCTTACTTTTGATAAAAGGCCATTCCAGAGAAAAACAAACAAACAAACATGTTCTTGGGATATGTTCAATAGGACTGATTTTGAATATGTGATATATTATTTAAGAATATACTTTCCACTCACCTTTGTATACATTTATTTTGTTACTAGAATTCCTTATACAGAGCAGAACTAAGTAAGTTCCAACTACCATGTGGCAGCCTGTTCAAATTAAACCAGCCGCTGCTTTCATTTTGCATAGGATTTGACAAAGGGAAGAAAGATGGGAATGCTATTCACGAACTTTACTGGCCAAGAGAACACTCCCAGAATTCCCAGAATTAATGGGCAAACCTTGTTCCCTTAAGAAACCTGATTCTTTTGCCAAAATGTGTGAATCTGCAGCATCAAGTCCCCAGGATCTGAAACATACTGTTTGGGAGTACCACTGCAGCAGTTGATGTGAGGGTTCACTGGGTGATAAACAGTTCTCAATATCATCTTAGCTTTAACAAGGACAGTTTTATTCATGTTAAGGCAGTACATAGAAATGCAAAATTATTCATTACAGTTTACACTCTCTGCTATAAGCTTCCACTGTAAGGTTTGGGAAGTTAGTACTATTCTTCACCTGTAAAATGTGGAAAACTTGACAATAAAATGAATACTTCCCAATGAATATATGAAAAGGTTTGACCTTTAATTCCTTGCAAGATGTAACAGAAGACTTCTGTATTTGCAGTTCTGAGCTTCCTTTTCCAATTTCTAAGCTCCATTACCATTACTGGGGCCACCAGTTTGCTGCTGTTGTTGTAGGCAGCATGTGCGAATGTCTTACAGAAGAAACTGTGTAACTGTATTTTTATCCAGCAGTATTTTGTAGCAGCCAGCTTCTGTGGGAGCTGCTGGACTCTAATAACTCATAATTGCATAACCTGTGAATTGGGAAAACATCCAATTTTGAGGTTTTCAGACTCTCTTGATGAATTTAATCACAATTGAACAGCTTTGCCAGATGAGTATGAAGAGGTTTGTGCAGTGCAGCACTCATCTCTCCAATTAGTATGGCTGCTCAGTGTTTAAGTATTGCAAATGAATCAGCAGTTCAAACCCCTGAACTTTGCTGTTTCACTTAAAACTAACCCCAGGTTGCTACTGGCCCACAGGACCCCTCCTGGAAAGGTACATACCAGTGAAAGAGAAGAGAGGAGAGGAGAGGAGAGGAGAGGAGAGGAGAGGAGAGGAGAGGAGAGGAAAAGAGAGAATTGAAAAAAGAAAGAACAAATGGCTTTTAGATTGTGCTGCACATAGTAGTGGTAGAGTGTCTTCAAAGAGCACTGGGGTTTTTTGAAAATCACAGGAGTGCAAAGAGGTCACCCATAGATATTTGAATTATTAACATATGTTTAACCATTAAAGAAAGATGTATTGATAGAATATCAATGTGATTAATTATTTAGTTACACAAAGTACAGCACAGAGAACAGATTAAGTATTCCCCACTGTTTGGGAAGGATGAACCTTGAATAAATGCATCATAAAAGGGGTTTGTTACCACAAGGCTTGTTAATAACAGATGATCTCAGAGTACCATGGAAAATGTGTATATGTTGGTTATGTTTATTTTGGTTACAAGTTTAGCCTTCATCAGTTGATCTATAATGAGATGGAATGGAGAAAATAACAAAGAACCAATTTTGTCTTTGACAGGGACTGTGGCAGCTGTTTAGCTTGTGGCGACCTATTTAAAGAAATAGGTTTTCAAAGGAAGTGTGTACAGCTATTTGAAGAAGAAAATCCACCTATTAAGATATCTCACACATGCTGTTTCGTGTGTCTGTATTAAGCAGCAGTGCCTGCATTGCTAATGCAGATTCTGTGGGAAGGAGAGAACATCCCTTTCCCAGTCTTTGTTGGCAGGAAAAAAAATATTATGCTGTTGGAACCTGTAGCTCACTAGTTTTTATCAACTGTGGCAAATAAAATTTGAAGCATTGCATATCTACTTTGCAGTACACTCATGGCAGAAATTCCTTCAGATTTTAATTGCAGTATATGGTTATTGCACAGTTTCTTCAGTTGTCAATTATTCAACCAAGCTAAGCAGATATGAAGTCCCAAGTGTATTTTCTTTAGGTCTATGATTAATATCATATAGTAGACACATTCAATTAGTAAACATAGTTTTGGGAAAGCCTCCTAAGGCCTTCCTTTATTTTATTGATAGTTTGTGGGCACTTAGTAGAGCTAGCTGCTTGCTACTCAGTAGTGTGTTCAATTGATAGTGTAGTATTAGGCTGAGGTACCTCACACATGCTTCTCTACCTGCAGCATCAGGGATGACACAGCAGGTTGGCCATGCACTAGTGTTTTCCACGCCTAGAGAGAAGTGGGATAAAGGCTGCTGGTATATGTGTATCTGCTGCTTCATTGGTTGAAGTAAACTAGAAGCCTCTTGCTCCACATCCTAGGGTGTCACCTTCCCCATGCATCAGAGAGGCACCTTTCTCCTTGCTGTAGTCTTGAAGAGACACTCACAGCAATTGCAAAGTAAATGACTGTCCACAGCTACAAAGGAGGTAGAAGAGAGTCCAAAGTCCACTTGGGATAGCCAGAGTGTCTGTGGCACAAGCAGGAGCTAGGAAAGTTTGGGTACGTCTCAGTATAACCTAAAGGAGTGAGCTGTACTGGAACACAAGTATTGAGATTCACACGCCTCATTCATAATGACTCCAAAATGGGAAAAGTAATCTCAACTATTTGGATGCCTTATTTTTATATCACTGTAAATTTCAGATGCCAGAAAAATCTACTTTCCTTCTAGTGTAAAGGCATGAGATAATATTGAATATCCATCTGGAAAGCTAGTATTCCTGTAGAGGAAAGAAAAAGAGGAAAACGCAGGAATAAAAATAAAATAAATTAATTAAAATCACACATTTGTATCCAAGAATTGTACAAGTAATTCTTTTTTTGTGGTGGAAGTTAAATGGGAAACTAAACAGCAGTACATCAGATGACATCTAGACTCTATGTCTGAAGAACCGTGTCTGAGATATTTTTGTTGTTTTGTTTGTTCTTGTTTGTCAGCTGAAGATTTCCAGCTTGTTAGTAGTGTGCATAGTGTTCAGCTTACGTATTAGTATAAAAGCATAACAACCATTCTGTAAATCACGCAACAGTTTATTGCTCCATTTTGGCAATCACAGTTGTCCAGCAAATGCGTGGTAGCAAACTCAGAAATTCCCAGGAATAACAGGCTCCAGGCTGTCTGGGAAGCAGGTTTCCAATGTATCTCACTGAGTAGAAGCTCATGAAAGGTGTCGGAGTACAACTCAAGTAGTAATCATGTCACAAACTGAAAACCTGTCTAGCTTGGTGGAGAACAGGCAACCAGGTCCCTTTAGTGCACTGGGGCTTGTCCTCCTGGCTTCTCTTGGGTTGTAGTGCTGGGGAAACAGAGGCAATTTCTGATCTGTGGCCTTGGAACGTGAAACAAGGGGAGGCTGTGAAAGCAGGCGTGTAGTACTTCTGAGGGTAAGCTCACTGTACCTTGCCCCATAACTTCAGGGATCTTGCTGAATAATTTAGTTCTAATAGACTGTAGGGATTTCTCACGTGGAAGTCTTCTGTCAGTTAATAATACTTCATGTACATATATTGCTCTTTGTATCTGCAAAGCACTTTGCAAACATTAACTAATTAAGCCTCACAACACTCTGGGGAGGTAAGTATAAGTAAGTTATTATTGTTAAGTAAGGAAGGCTCTGGGTTCTCCTGATATTGGAAGTATTGAAAAAGATTCTAATCCTCTATGGTGCAGCCCTTTCTGTTTGTTGGTCCCTCCTGTAAGTTACATTTACAGAGTGTATTCAGAAATGAAGCTGTGCTCCTGCTGCTTGCACTTCCACAAGGAGTTCCACTCTGCAACTGCTTCCTCACCTCCTGCACAGACTCTCAGTGCCAGCTTTAAGGACAGTATAAGTCTTCAGTCTCTTCTGTACCTGGGCTGCATCAAAAGGAGCGTGACCAGCAGGTCAAAGGAGGTGATCCTGCCCCTCTGCTCTGCTCTCATGAGACCTCGCCTGGATGGAGTATTGTGTGCAGTTCTGGTGTCCTCAACTTAAAAAGGACATGGAGCTGTTGGAGCAAGTGCAGAGGAGGGCCATGAGGATGATCAGGGGACTGGGGCACCTCCTGTACAAATACAGGCTGAGAAAGTTGAGGCTGTTCAGCCTAGAGAAGAGAAGGCTGCATGGAGACCTTGTAGCAGCCTTCCAGTATCTGAAGGAGGCCTATAGAGATGCTGGGGAGGGATTCTTCATTAGGGACTGTAGTGACAGGACAAGGGGTAATGGGTTAAAACTTAAACAGGAGAGGTTGAGATTGGATATAAGGAAGAAATTCTTTCCTGTTAGAGTGGTGAGGCAGTGGAATGGGTTGCCCAGGGAGGTTGTGAATGCTCCATCCCTGGCAGTGTTCAAGGCTGGGTTGGACAGAGCCTTGGGTGACATGGTTTAGTGTGAGGTGTCCCTGTCCATGGCAGGGGAGTTGGAACTAGATGATCTTAAGGTCCTTTTCAAACCTAACTATTCTATTCTATGATTCTCTTTCCTTCCAGACAACCCAGCATCTTGAAGGGCTGCAGTATTACAAGTATGATGACATCCCCAGCTGTGACCACCTAGATCTTTGGGAAGTGCATGTCAAAAGTGGAGGAGCATTCCCCACACATCATGCCATGCATTTCTGACATGGAAATGCTCACCATGGCTCTGATGAGAGCTGCATCAGAAAATCACATCCCCAGAAATAAAAAATCTGGTTCAGCACTGCTCCTCATGGGGATTTGGAGTTTAAGATTTGTAGTCATAATAGTGCTGTTAATATACCACATTAAACAGACACTTTGAAGCTCTGACAAGGCTAGTGAGAGAAAACAGAATGGAAGCTGCCCTGTCAGTCACTTGCTGTTCAATGGGAACCAGCTGGTTTTTATTGCCACTTACTATTTGCCATTCAAGCAAGACATGTTACCAAAAAAAAAGTAGAAATGACCTACATGGCCAGAAAAAAAGCAAAAATGGCCTTTGGGGACTTTGGAAACTTTCTGTGGTCTGATATGTATGTAAGTTGATGGTTTTTCAATAAATCTCTTCAATTCCTCCTCCTGCCACCTCAGCTGCCATATTAAAGTGATCAAGTTGACCACAGATTTACGGAATGGAAATATGCAGTTCACTTAGTCTTTAAATCCCACAAATACCTAAGAGGGATTTCTCCAGTTTCCAGCATTCATCTTGCAGCTACAGCTTAATGTTAAATCATTAGACCTCAGGGTTGGGTTTTCTTTCTTTTCTTTTTTTTTTTTTTTGTGTTTTGCTTTTCTGTGTTTGTAGCTTCCTTTTGAAAAAAGTTGCATATTTCGGTC
>NDXB01015359.1:22918-117242 GCA_002631895.1 Agapornis roseicollis | reverse complement strand
TCTCTCCGTCGGGTTTGGTTTTTCTTTTTTTTTTTTTTTTTTTTTTTTTTTCACAACCCATAAGCAGGCACTTAAAATCTCAGTCATCATCCACAATACAGGAAATGAGTATGCCTGGTGCAGCAGACACCAAAGGCAAGTTTCTATTAAGGCTGAAGAATCTTGAAAGGGTTAGTTACTTGGTTAAAAGGTGCAACATGCTTGAAGATAATCTGACCTCTTGGAGATCCTTGTTATCTGCTCATACCTGTGACTGCTTAACCATGTGTTTTAAAGGGAACAGGCCTTCACTGAGCCATATCTTGGCTTCTGTGCTTTAACTGTGCGTGATGTCTTTTCTGTTTTCTGGGAGGGAGATGCAGATTTGCACGTTTGTGTGTGTGCATTTGTTTGCCTTTGTGTTTTCTTCAGAGTGGTGGAACAATCAAAGAAAATCACTCTCTGGGAAAGACTTTTACGTCTAAATGTCTCCAGTTGCTTTAAAAAGCAATTTTAATACATTTGACTGCTACTCACACTAAGCAAGTAGGGACCAGAGCACTAGTGTAAGGCGCTAGCAGCAACTATCCTACACATTTCCCCAGGCCCTTCATGCATGGAGTAAGCTCCCTGCAGAGACCACCCCACTCCACCCTTCCCTCTGACAGATCTCCTTGAAAATCTTCTGCATCATGACAAAAAACATGACAAGGGCCAACCAAATAGCTGGTGTGGGGCAACCACTGCTTATTGTGCTCATCTATGCTCCTCCTGTCTGCTCATTACATCCTTCTGCTATATAGTGTCTTATGATTTAAATCAGGCCTTGGATATCATTTCTTTGTATGGTAGTATAGTCTCTAGTATGTCTGGACAGTATCCATGGACAGTACTGCAGGACAGCCAAACGACAATAATTGATACAGCAAAGAGCTGGAAGAACAAACTGAGAAGAGAAGTGTAGGGCTTTTTCTTTAGCTGAGGCTGAATATTTGGAGCATGTACCTCACTGACAGGGAAGAACAGTTATCCACCAAGAATCCCGCACACATTAGCACAGGTAGCTCAGATGAGTACAGCTGTTGAGGCTCCTCCAAGGTATTCAAGGCATTTGGATGGTTCTGGGAAGAACAGAGAAGAAAGTCATTTCCCATGCACACCGAGGGACCAGATCTTTCAGGTATTGCTGTGTGCTTGAAGGATCTGAGAGCGCCTTGAACTGCCTTTGCAAGCAGATGTCTCAGCAGGCTTTCTCAAAGATATCTGTACCAATCAGTGTAAGTTTGTCACCCATCTGTCTCAGTGGTGTTTGGAAATTCAATTCCTGTTTTCAAGTCAGTTTTGTAAAGGGTGCTGACAGCCTGCTCAGAAACTGAAGTCTAAAAGGCCTTATTATTATTATTCTTATTATTAATTATGGTTGCTTTTGCCACACCAGGCTGGTGCTCCACTGCATTGAGGCTTTTGCTGCATTTTCATACGGGCTGTCTCAAACAGCATAAGGGCAGTAGTGTGCCCTCACTCTCATGGACTTCAGGGAGATTAAAAAAAGAGAACTACAAAACTCTTTTGCATCAGCAAAATTAATTTTTCTCCTTCCAAAATGTTTGTACAGGAGCCTATTTCACTAGGGAATCTTTTATCAACATTACCACTTCTGTCTTCCTAGGAAAAATCAAGTACAAGTTTATATCTGCTCCCCTCCTTTTCATGTACACAGAGTTCTTGAACACCTAATGTTTTGTGTTATTTGACTACTTGCGAAGTCATTGTCCCTTATTTCTTGGTTCTGATAAACAGAAAGCAATTTTCTTCCTCCTGCTTCCCCAGTTCAGAATTGCTTTAAGCAATAAAAATTTCTGGGCTATAAGTCAAATTATATTCTTATATGGTTGTGTATGATTACTGTAGAGATTGCATGTATGTTTCTGAAGGTAAAATTTGCTCCGGAAGCATCCTTTGCCATGTGTCAGCATGAAGGAAAATGAATTTGTATTGTAAAAGAAGTTTATCTCAGTTAACACACAGTGGTAGTACATAACGCATACACCACTGATTTTTGTGATTTGATGTTTTCACTGGAAGGAAGGAGTAATCTGCACAATTTATTTTACTCTGAAAATCACTCTTCAGGCAAGATTTAAATATTTACGAGTGATCCATGGGAATATTTGGTTTGCAAAGCCTTTGCTTCCCTTGGGAAGTGTGCTTCTGCCAGGACATATAACTTGCAGTCAGGCACCATGCATGCAAGTAGGGAAGGTACTGTTCAAGCATATGATTTATATTTCAGGATTCTCAAACCGGCTAGTTTACTTACACTCAAAAGTCATCCTCTTTTAAGAGCTTCCTCACATAAAGCAGAAGTGTTAGACTTGTCCTTCAGGAGGAATGGGTATGTATATTTCCACAATAAAGCTGGTGGTGACAGAACAGAAAGAGCAGGTCTAGTGAACCCTTTAAGGCAGCCATACAGCAATGAGTGGGAGATATGAAAGTCCCCCAGAACATCTGCACTGGTGAATGGGGTTTGGCATCTCTTCTGTGCCAAACTCACAGGGGATATGAAGTTGCTACAGTTGTTTACTGCAAAGCCCTGTTTGAAGCTACAGTGTATGATGATTTCACCAGCAAGAAGTCCTTTGTTTGATGTCTGTGTTGTTACAGAGCCGGAGGCAGTCATGTGGGTATGATGAGAATGATGTTCAGAGCACAGCTACTGCGCTTGTTTTGCAGACTTCAGTTATTTGAAGACTACTTTCCTTTAAGAAGAGACAATATTTTAACATGGGAGATTAACACTCAGTGCTAAGCAAGCGGAAGCCCCATGATTTGGCTGCACCAGGTGAATTCTCCTGCAAATTCACCAGTGGCTTCTTTTGGGCTTGGTTCTGAAAGTTAAGTCCTGGGAACAACATCCTTCTCTTCAAGCTCAGCACCCCTGAGCCCACTGAATCAGGCATTTGCAATTCCTTCCCTCCATACAGTTTTGTGTTGAATATCCAGACAACAGTGGAGGGTCAACACTGTTTTGATGAACATGAATTATTTTATTTAACTGTTACAGCAAACTGTTATCTTAAAGTAGCTCAAAGCATGGTGTTGACAGAAAACAAAGAACAGGCAGATTTAAGTGCCCAGTAATAAAACCAGTGCTACTAACCAAATCCTGAGATTAAATGAGCACCACACTATTGACAAAGCTAGTTTCTGCTTGGTGCTATGCTAGCCTAGCTCCTTAATGTAGTTAAAGCCCAACTTGTTTAGAAGGTTACTATTAGAGATTTTTCTCCTTTTGAAACCAACCAAATAAAATAGTAACTGAGGTAAATGTTGCAAGGCTCCCAGGCTGTGTTTCTGCTTGTAATTTGCAATTCAGATAGAGGCGTCTATACTGGCAGAAATAGCCTTGCTGGTGCATCTGACATTGTGTTTTGGAAGGGTATTTTTAAGCAGAGATTGGAAACAAACAGGGGGTAGTTAGGCTCTGAGGGCTGAAAAACAAGTCAGTCTGTCTACAGCACTCTCATTCCCCTGAGGAGAAAGCTCTTAGTGCATTTCAGCTCTTGCGATGCCAGTGATGCTATGTTTCAGGTTTCTCACTGCACTGTAAATGACATTATATTAAAGAAATGCCTTTGGGTAGGAATACACAAGTGAAGAAAATGCATTTTATTAGAAACAACTCCTACTATTCATTGCAAAATGGTACATGATTGTGAGCAGTATAACTACAGTTAGCGCTACTCTCACCTTTTGGTTATATATCAGTTCACTTGACTTTCCATCTTTTTGTTCAGTGTAATGGAGTTATAAGCGTGTTTTAGCCCTGTTATTTATACACTAGTTGCATGCTACTGAACATAAAAAATGCATTTAATTTAAGGTAGTTACCAAATATGAAAAGATTTGCCCAGATCTTCAGTGAGATCTTCCAATGGCGAAAGTCAAGTAAATGGAACCAGAGGTGGAAGCAGAAAACACTGAGAGCAGTCACAAAAATCCCGTAAGCTGATGGAGAGTTACACACTTCATTTTTAGCATATTGATCATTGACAAATACACTAAAATGAGGGGTACTTTAAGGTGGACTTTGTTTATCTGTGCCAACAGGGAAAACTGGAAAATTAAAAATCAGGTTGATAGTGACAAAAATATTTAGCTATATTATTTAACACTTTATAAATTCACTGCAATGTAGATCACTTTTGATGGCACTAAACAAAATCCTGAACAAACTATCACCTCTGATACATGACTTAGACACCAGCTGCATGCCGTCTAAAGGAAGGCAATGATCTGAAACAGTATTCTGTCTCTGAATTCTGGCTATGCAAAGTAGTTTTCAGTGAACCTGAAATAACAGAATTACAAAGGGAAAAGCATTACTAATGGCAACAAAATATTTCTATTTTAAGTGAGGGTGCAAGAAAAGAAACAACAGTGTGATTTAAACAGAAACAGGCTGCAAAATAAGAAATGCAATCACTACTTCAAAACTAAATCATAATTTAGCACTCTTTGTAATGACATATCTACCCGTAACTCTTTCTTCTCTGGTATCGTCTGAGCTTACAGAAACATAGAAGGTGTTTTATGGCTTTAGAAACTGAGACAGGAGTTAAATGTGTCAATCTCAGAAGACACAGCAGTTCCTTAACAAAGCTAGATATAGAATGTGGGTGATTTAGGATGTAAGGTCGAGATTACTCCTAGCTAGTATTAGGCACCTAAAGAGCCCGAACTGGGAGTCCTCATTGCCAGAAGATACGTCTGTACAGTATGCTCATAGCATAATAATGTATTTAGCTGAATTTCCAAGAGCATATAGTAAGGGCCTGTTTCTGCTTTGATTTTCGGGAAGCACAACAGATCTGATTTCTAGACAGCTATCTCAAATTACATGCCTAGAAGATGAACCAGGAGCAAAGGTCTTAGTTCAGTCCCATGGTTGGTAAGAACTGTAAACCTATTCCATTGTGAATTAATGCCAGGCTGCAGTAAGGAGTTCTCGACTCCTGGTTTTTGCAAGCTGCAGTGTCTACTTTTGCAACAGCCTTGCTGCAAGATAATTCTTTGGCTAAAGGACAAAATTCAGGATCTTCCTCTAATAACCAACAAGTTTCTAGTTGTTAGTATAACAGGTGAAGGTAAATCCAAACTCCTTTGCTCTCCCCAAGCCTTTTTACAGCCAGATGTCTTTGCTGTTGTCAGGTTTTTTATTGGGTTTTGTTGTTTGTTTGTTGTCATGGTGGTTTTATTTGTGTGTGTGTGCGTTTCGTCTTCTTTTGTTTTCCCAAAGGACAGAGCAATTTCCAAGAACAATACATGGATAAAAATATTTTGTATTTCTAGGCAATAATTTGGCTTTGGCACCATTATCTCAGTGACTTTTGGGGAGTGACTCTTCGGCTGTTAAAGGCCAGCTGCCAAGACTCTGGAGAACAAGAGAAATCAGCAGCCTTCCAAAAATGTTGCTATTAGGATATTGCACACACACACAAAGAAACATTTACACAAATGAAGCAATTGTGTGTTGTTTGCTTGTTTTGTTTTTTTTGTTTGTTTTTTTTTTTTTTTTGTGAGAATAATTTCAGTGTTGCTCCTGGATCCTGTTTAAAATACATCTTTAAAAGGAGCAGAGATAATATACAGATAAACTGTATATCTAAAAAAAGGAGACAGTACCTTCTTGACAAAGAAAGAAGATCAAACCTGCTTGTGCAAAATGCAGTCCCAGAATCCCTGCAGAGCTCAGTCTAGTTTATCTGAGCCTTGACTGTACTGAGATACCTTGCAAGGCAGGATGAACATGATGGACTGATGATTAGTGTANTTTTTTTTTTTTTTTTTTTGTTTTTTTTGTTTGTTTTTTTTTTTTTTGTGAGAATAATTTCAGTGTTGCTCCTGGATCCTGTTTAAAATACATCTTTAAAAGGAGCAGAGATAATATACAGATAAACTGTATATCTAAAAAAAGGAGACAGTACCTTCTTGACAAAGAAAGAAGATCAAACCTGCTTGTGCAAAATGCAGTCCCAGAATCCCTGCAGAGCTCAGTCTAGTTTATCTGAGCCTTGACTGTACTGAGATACCTTGCAAGGCAGGATGAACATGATGGACTGATGATTAGTGTAGATTCACACCAGAAAGCCATCTACATCCCTACTTCTGTTGAGCTGCTATTAGGTCATCAGAGAATCTCAGCTGACAGGAATCACCAAGAAGGGACCTGGGTTATTCTGGGCTTTAATAACTTGGAAGTGTAGGCTGTGCAGACAGTTAGGAAACCAGAATATCCCAGATGTGGGTCTTAGCAATGGCTATGAAATGCCAAAAGCACACACTGTAAAGAGCCCCAGTGCTCAGAAACTAACTCAGGCTTGGGAATTTCAAGAGCAAGGTTCATTCCTCAGAAACAAGTCATTAGGATGTGTGTGTGTGAATATTTATTTGTCAGTGAGAGACCAGGTATGTGCTGGACAAAGCAATGTTGTTGCCTGCACAGCCTGGAGGGATGAAGTTTGCTGCCACTAGCAATGCTGCAAGAATGAAGGGAAAAGTTTAGGAAAGCACCCTTTACACTTGGACCATATAGGTGACACTCATCTTGAATGCATTGTCTATTAGTGATCAAAGGTCTGACAGGACTTAGAAAGCAGTGGGTGTCATCCTCTCAGCTATTCTCAGCTACTTCAAAGGCTTCTGCTTTGCTGTTAAGGCAAGCAGCACGCTACTTTTCTATTTGGGCTAGGCTAGGATGTGCAGTGTCCTGCACAGTTTCGTGAACTTAGGAGCAAACCAGATGATTCAAAGGCAGTTATTTTTGCCAAAAAAAGAGCAAGTGATAGCTTAATTGACCAATCAATTCAGAATAGGCTCTGCAATGAAATAAAGGCCAATTTAATTATGTGCTGCTGCCACAAAACACAATTTGATTTGACTTCAGGAAAGTGATGACCTTTTCTTTAATATTTGGTTACAGCCTTTCAATTGAGTGTAACCAGGGGAGCGCAGAAAGCTGAAATATTATGATTTTTTCATGTTAAACTTGAACATGTTTAATACTTATTAAAAGATTAAATGACTTTAAAATCAAATTGAGTGATTCAAGCTTGCAGAATAAGGCTTAATCTTTGGCTGTTCTGCCTCTGCAGAATAAAATGATCTCTGCAGTAAATGTGGT
Organism: Agapornis roseicollis; assembly: GCA_002631895.1. Lineage (NCBI taxonomy): Eukaryota > Metazoa > Chordata > Aves > Psittaciformes > Psittacidae > Agapornis > Agapornis roseicollis. Next base: position 110,077 of record NDXB01015359.1, on the reverse strand, counting down.
GTTTATTAAAGTATATTTATTGAGCTTTATTGGTAAAACTATCTTCATTACCTCTCTTTTGTTATGTTTTGGGGGTAGGTGTTTTGGTTTGGGTGGTTTTTTTGTTTGTTGTTTTGGTTTTGTAGGAAAGACCTTTGATCTACTGCAGTAATTTTGTATACTTCACAGCTGGGCACTCCTAGAAGTAATTATATGCATGTTGTGCCTCCTGTGACAGACTCTCTTTAGTAAATATATAATTTTGAAGCAATCAAGATTTTGGTACTGGAGCATTTGATTTAATAGAATTGTAGATTTTTAGAGTCTGAAAGCCTTAGTCATTCCCTGCTAGGACCTCTTCTACCTATCCTAAAATTTCACTCAGTGACTCCTGCAGAAAGCCCAGTGGAATGTGGATAATTATAGAATCATAGAATAGTTAGGGTTGGAAAGGCCCTTAACATCATCTAGTCCCAACCCCCTTGCCATAAGCAGGGACACCTCACACTAAACCATGTCACCCAAGGCTCTGTCCAACCCAGCCTTGAACACTGCCAGGGATGGAGCACTCGCAACTTCCATGGGCAANATAGAATCATAGAATAGTTAGGGTTGGAAAGGCCCTTAACATCATCTAGTCCCAACCCCCTTGCCATAAGCAGGGACACCTCACACTAAACCATGTCACCCAAGGCTCTGTCCAACCCAACCTTGAACACTGCCAGGGATGGAGCACTCGCAACTTCCATGGGCAACCCATTCCAGTGCCTCACCACCCTAACAGGAAAGAATTTCTTCCTTATATCCAATCTAAATCTCTCCTGTTTAAGTTTTAACCCATTACCCCTTGTCCTGTCACTACAGTCACTAATGAAGAATCCCTCCCCAGTATCCCTATAGGCCTCCTTCAGATACTGGAAAGCTGCTATGAGGTCTCCATGCAGCCTTCTCTTCTCTAGGCTGAACAGCCTCAACTTTCTCAGCCTATATTCATATGGGAGATGCTCCAGTCCCTGATCATCCTTGTGGCCCTCCTCTGCACTTGCTCCAACAGCTCCATGTCCTTTTTAAGTTGAGGACACCAGAACTGCACACAATACTCCATCCAGGCGAGGTCTCATGAGAGCAGAGCAGAGGGGCAGGATCACCTCCTTTGACCTGCTGGTCACGCTCCTTTTGATGCAGCCCAGGATATGGTTGGCTTTCTGGGCTGCAAGCGCACACTGTCGGCTCATGTTCATTTTCTCATTGACCACCACCCCCAAGTCCTTCTCTGCAGGGCTGCTCTGAATCTCTTCTCTGCTCTTCTCTTCTCTTTGCTGCATAGCAGATAAGCAGCTCTGTTTTCTCCAGCTGCACCCCACTTGGTAGTTCAGTGAAAGAAAACTGCTTCTTCATGGGAACTGCTAGTGTTCCAGCTGAAGAAGGCTTTGTAGTTAATATCCTGGTTTAAGATCCTGAAGAAAATCTTCTAGATCTTTCCTTTTGCTACAGCTCATCACAGCATTACCTGAGCCAGGTCACTGGACCTTCCAATGTCTAAGTCCCTCCACTGAGGAGGTGGTGCTGTGAAACTGTCAGAAGATTCCTAGATTCTTTAGGATTTGAAATTCCGCTTCCTTACAGTGTTAAAGGACTTTGTGTTTCAGGAGGAGTGTCTCTGCGTATTTCCTGACCTGACTTACGAGTGACAAAGGGCTTACCTACTTAGGGTGCCAGAAAGAAACAGAAGCAACCCTAAACAGTTATCCATCTCACAGGAATGGATGTAAGAAGATAGTTTTTTGTTTTCTTCATAATGACACGAACATATAAACTCTGCTCTGAACAGGTACTGTGCTCTACTGCACTGGTGAGACACTATCAGCTTGCCCCCATTACACTGTCATGTTCACTTAAAGAAAGATGAGATCTGCAAAAATAGGACACAGTAGGGCTGTTTCATAACCATCACACGTGTGAAGGCAGGGGCTCTCTCCTAGATACAGACAGGCTCCTTAACACTAAGCAAAGCCCTGCAAAGAAGTTTTAAAGCTCAACTCTTTCCCCTGAAGAAACCATCACTTAGTCTGTCCATGCAGACTGTCAAGATCTCAAAGCTGATCACCAGAACAGGAAGAATTTACTTCGAGACACACAAGTATTTACCACCCTCCCACTGCTCCCTATCAGAAGGGCTTCTTTCACCATTCTAGACATTTCAGGAACAGCTCCAGGCTGTGCTTACCCAGGATTCCTGCAGCTGTGTTAGGTGACTGACATTTTCAATCTACTTGATTCTGTTGGCTGCAAGTGAAAAACAGATAGTGGTAGAATAAGCTCTTTAAGCAGATACCTGATCTTGACATGAAGAGATCTTGCTGCCAGTTTGTCTACAACATCTGCTGGATGCTTCACAGGGCTGCTGTTTCCCAGTATACAGGCTTCAGTCATTAAGTACAAATGTACATTTTTTTATGATTGAATGTAAGTTCTTCAGTACTGACTGGATGTAAGTTCTTCATTTGCTATTTGATGGACTTGTTGTGACAATTTCTATATCTTTCTGCAGTATCTTCCTTGTTATTTATAATTTTCTAGCCTCTGAGCCATTATGTACTTTACCAGCAGTGACTTCATTCCTCTCAAATATCTATTGATGCATCTATGAATGGATCCCTTCCAAAGTACACCCAAATGATAGAAATTCCTTACAAAGTCTCATGACTGGAGACCTCAAGTTTATTGTGAACAGTGATTAATTCATTGAAAAGATGCTACTTGGGTACATTGTGTTTGCATAGGATCAGTCCGCCTTTATCAATTAAACTTGTTCTGAAAAAACTACTTCGAAATTTATTGGAATCACCTGTTTTGTTCTGGTTGCTACACAATTGTGTTGAATTATAATTCTGTCTCAAGGGCCTGGAGCTAAAAACTGAAAGGTAATGAGTCTCTTTTCACATTTCTGCCTTCATGGAAAGAAGTCAGAAAAAAAAAGTGCATTTCAAAGAAATATCAGGCTGATTTCATTCAAAAAGTTTGGCTACTGGAGTCATTTCTGTTAAGTAGAGATGAGCATGGTCCAGAATACTAGCTCTGCTCTGGATTGGCTGACAATGTTCAGAAATAATTACATTTCTGTAGGATTTATTTTGTATATTTGCATTGCAGAAAGATACAGACTTAAAAAGCATAGAGAAAAGTGTTTTACGGTAAACATCTCCCACCAGAGATGGCTTCAAGCTGAAGTAAATCACAGTGTATTTATGCCACTGCCACCAATGGTCATTTTGAACATACTTCTCTGAGAAAAGTAATCTTCTGAAGACAAGGTCTTTGATATGAATGGTGAATTGTGCAAAGAGAAACAGTCAAGCAATCAAAGAACTTACAAAGAAATATAGACAGTCAGAAAGATCATGTTAACAACCCTAAAATTAAAGGTGAATTTTCTTATTTAATCCCTTACTTAAGAAGCTAATATGATATCTGGCTTGGTTGTGGGGTCTCCCATCATTTTGCCTTAAAAGTGAAAAAATAAAATATCTCCATTAGCTAATTATAAAGTACACACAAGATTATAAGAGCACTCTGTACTGTGTCTTCTGATGTCTGTCTCAGAATTCACGTCCTGTATTCCAAGCCAATAAGTGAAGATGTGGAAGTATCTGTTACACCACTATTATATCACCAGCACAGAGAAACAGAAGACAAATCTCTATGCTGTCTGTCTCTGGGTGGGCAGGGTGATGAACAGCACATCCTTCTTTGTCTGGATTCCAGGTTCCTCTTTGTGCCCATCTTATTCTGCAAAAGCAAATCCCAAGTAACTGAATGCTGGAGTTGCAGCCCCAGACACACATGGATTAGGCCTTCAATAAAGCACTGAAGATCTTTGTGTAGGAAACAGGAAGCTGATAGTGGTTAATGAGGAGACAAACAGACACAGTAGAAAGAAATTCAATCAGAGTGAATAGGTTTCATAAAGCACTTTCCATTGCATACTCACTCTGTATCCAGACTCTCCAGTTATTTGTAAAAGAGCTGATGAATAACATAGGGAGCATGCATAATAAGGTGTGCTGTGTTGCTAGGACAAGAAATATTTGTGGGAAGCTCTTCAGTGCTTAGCCTCACAGAGGACTTGGAGAACAAGTATCACTAGAGGTCAACCTGGGCTTGACCAGTGCAGTCAATGGGAATATTTTCTTTAACACTACATGTGAGGACACTTACATATTATTATGCAGTTCACGGTAGAATAACTTTTTTACACTTACCACATTGTAAAAGGCACCCAAGAGATATTAAAAAGTTTCAGCAAAAATCCCACATTCCTGCAACTTATTCAGCTATACAGAGATCTAAGCATTGAAATCTGTTAAACAGAAATATAAAATATATCTAGGTCTAGCAAAATATAATTTGCAAAGTGTCCTTGAAAATTATATGAGAACTTTTGTGGACTCAAGAAAAAAATTTTGATTTCTGGTGATTCAATATGCCTGTTAGAATGAATGCAGTCTTTCTGGAGGTTCAGCTGCCATGGTCTGTTTGAAAAATGCCAGTGACATATTTATCTAGTTTACACTTTTATGTTTCTAGTATCTTCCTATTATTTTAAATTCTCAAACTGCTTAGCAAAAATTAAACAAAATTATCTATTTGACTAGTACAACACTCATCACTTCATCATCCGGTCTATCATTTCTCTTGTTAGCTGACTGTTCTGGAAAAGTGATGCCCGTGACAGCATTTCGAGACTTTGTTCTTTATCTCAGATCTCTGCCTTTGTCCTTTTCAGAGCAGATTACTGGAATTACCCCCTCTTAGACGGCCTCAGATAACCAGAGTCTTAAGACACAACCACATTTGACCCTCAGGTCTGATATGGCAAGGTAACCAGTTTCTCTCTGCAGGAGGCTGTGAACAAGGGGTAACATAGTAGGCCAAACAGCTGTCTTAACATCAATATTTAATTTTAGCATCAGGGAAAATAACAATCTAAAATATTTTTTAAATTTTAAAATGTCTATCTTACTTATGAAACAAATTTGTTGGGTTCTTGAATAAGGGATAAATTCTGATTTACTCTCTCAAGTCTGGAGTCATCCTACTGCAGTTAGCCTCCTTTTTCTCCTTAGGGGACTTCCTTTAAGCCTAACTGAGATTCCTTGCTCCTCCATATGCTTGGACCCATAACCAAATTGTTGAGCTCATCAGGAAGCTGCAATAAAAGCATCAAATTGAACAACTCTTGTATTGTGTCTGAAGTATCTGCTAGGGAGTATATATCTGGTTTCAATTCTCACTCTTCCTGGGCCTATTTTCTGGCAATCCAATTACTGAATTAACTTAGTGTATGAATACAAATGCTTGGAGCAGACAGCTCAATAGCCAATCCAACTTGTAATATTGCTAAATTACTTCAGGCAAGTCCAAATCTTTTACATAGGCAATTTCTGTCTCTGATGTATTTTGTGTAATGTGTAAGATTTTGAAAAAGCTAAAATCAAAAGGATTGTTTACCTTCTATTACAGTACATCATACAAAATCATCTTGATCTGCTCACTAAATGAGGATGATACATATTATGTGGAACTGCCTTGAATGGCTCACTCATTGAGGATATCTGTGACAAAAAAGAAATACTGTGGAAATTACTTCTTGGGATAAGCACACTTCAGGGAAGGGAACCAACACAGCATGATGCCTATATTTGGTAACATGTGTCATGCATCTCTCACTCACCAAAAGTGTGATATCACAGACTCAAGTGTGGTAGAACTCAAGAAATTGGTTCTCAGACTGGTTGTTAAACTACGTCTTATGAAAAAAGCCACCAGATTTTGTGCCTGAGCTGACAGAAGGAGTAAATCCTACAGTCATTCAAATCAATAGCAGAACTCTTATATGCCTTGATGAAGTCAGGATTTCACACAGAGAGTTTTAATTTATCAGAGAACAACAGTGCTTACTATATCACTCCTGGGTATAGCTGTTTTGTCTGTTTTTTCCCTAATATGTATTTTGACATAAAGTGCATTATTACAAAACCTGAGTTGATAAGAGGTTAGAGGAGCAATTACTGGAGCATGAACCTGAATACTTCGGGCTCCAAATGTGAAAACTGTGTTGAAGATTTTTTTAAAATAATAATATTAAAATTTTATAATATTTTACTATTACTGTTCAATGACTATCTACACAATAAATTAAAGGAAAGAACATAGAAATTCAAAAATTAAAGATAAGAACATAGTAGAAAGGAAGCATTCACAAGAACAGATAGCTAGAGGAAGGTTTTGAAGCCTCATCATAGCACAGATGGAAAGACCACTTGAATGAGGAAGGAGAAATTACTGCTCAAAGAGTGGAAAAATGTGAAGAATGAGTGATTATAAGAAGTTTGAACACAGGGGAAGAGAAAGTAAGCTGGGCGAGCATGTGGTGCCTGAGCTGGATATATCTACCAACCACATAACTCTTCACTGTGAATTAGGAAGACCATGTGGTACAGAAAGCAGACATGTTTACGCCTTGATAGTTCCCACTAAGGCCCAAAGCTCCTACAGTCGCCTGTTCCTAAAGCTCTGGGTGAGCTATTGATTTCCCTCATATAAATGGAAGTGACTGTCAGGAAAAGAATGTAAGCAAAGACACACAAAACCAAAAAGGAAGCCAGCAAAAAATCCTACTGCAGCGGCACATACTGCAGTTATGGTTGTCCGTTTCCTCCTGCATTGCTATGTTCATTCTTCTGCTTAAAATGCAGTTACTGTGTTATTGATTTCCTAGATATGTTTTTAAAAGCATTTAGGTTTGGGCAATTAGTTACTGCTTAATGCAGAGCTCAAAACATAGCTATTGATCCAACTAACTGATCAATTGATTCATTATTTCCTTCACATGACTCGATATGGTCCTAGTCCAAAAGAATAATTGGAAGAAAAATAAGTTGGATTTTATGGGGAATATTATACAATAAAAAGTTAAGAAAAGACTTATTAATCTTGAAAGGAAAGTGTGGGGATAAAAGTAATTTTCCAGTAACTGGTTGTTAATTGAAACAACAACTCAAAGGAAAAGCTCACAAGAGGGCAACAAAAAGAAAAAACACTAAATAGTATACACTGTGAAGTTTATTTCTTGTAACCAGGATAACAGGTATGCCTTTACACATGTTGTGAAACAATTTTGATATATTGTTGTTTTATTAATTCTAAATAAAACACAGAGTAATAATTATTCTCATTAACAAAGAAACCCAGCACAGTGGACTTCCTCTGGAACCAGCAAAAGTTTTAGGAAAACAGAATATGATCATGGAAACTGTTCTGGCCTATTCATCTGAGATGAATGGTAGTTTCTTTAGCCATATGAATAGAAAGGCAGGCCTTCGTGCCACCTCACAGGATCACTGAAACACAGAGGTAGGGAAGGACCTCTGAAGATCCTTCAGAGGCAACCTGCTGAAGCAGGGTTAGCTACAGTAGATTGTTCAGAGTCATCTCCATATAGATTTGAGTATTTCCAAGGATGGAGACTCTACAACCTTTCTGGTCAATTTTTTCCTACCTTTTTGCTTGCCTTCCGTCATGCCACCCCCCAGGAGAGATTTTTCATAGGATGATCATTGTTAAATTTCTCCCCCAGTATATACTACCTGAACAGCTAAAGCATCCTGGCACCTCACTTCTAGTCACAGAAACTACTAGTCTTCTGCTGTACTGGTGCAGCTAAGAGACACACATCTACACTACGAAAACCTTTCAGCTGGCTGTTGCTTTCTTTCTCGGTCTTCATTTAAAAGAAACCTCCCCAAAACACAAAACCTCGTTGTTTTGAAAACATATGCTGTACATATTGCCTTCTGCACATGTTGAAAGATTAAGGAAATAACCACAACAGCCATTGCTAGTCCCAGGGTCCTTTTTTCTGAAGTATTGTTGTCTCCAAAACATTAGAGATATGCAGCTGTTGTTCTAGAAGGCCGAACAAAATCACATCGGGAAAGATTGATTAAATAATGATAGATGTAGTTCACAAACGGGAAACCATTAATAACTGTAATAGCAAATCCTGACTAAAATTATTCTACAAACAATCAGTTAAAACAAATCTGTACCACAGAAGGCTGTTCAAAGAAACTGAAAATACAGCTTGTTTAAACAGCTGGAGAAAACAGGAGGTATCAAAAATTGTTCTGTTAACTGCAGGCTGTCACTAGGTTAAAAATAAATATGAAGAAACTATAAACACCCATGTTAGCTGCATGGTTTTAAATTAGACCTTGGAGAACTAATTCTTGGAGAACTAATTCTATTTTCATTTTACTGATGAAAAACTGATGTGGCAATGGGTGTTTCCCTAGTGCAAATACTTCTAACACAGTGATAGATAGAAAGTATAGTAAGAAAAGCTAGAAAAATCTGGATAATTTAAAGTCACTCAAGGTAAAGAAGCCTCTGGAATTCAACCCAGAGAACTATAGTAGACAAAGTAGGCAAAGTAGATGAAGGATTTGCTGAACCATTAGTATTATCTTCAAGAACTTGTGAAAGACAGAGAAAATCTCTAATGACAGTAGAAGGTCAAATGCAGTAGTTACTACTAGTAAAAGGATAACAATATGACCTGGAGAATTATAGACTCCCCTATCAGGATAATTTTAATACCTGGATATTAAAACAGATAATTGCCTACTCAGTAAGCATCTACATGAGAATTAATTTGGTAAAATACTTTTTCTATACTCCCTGATAAAGAGGAAGTCAGGCAGGAAAGCCAGCAGGCCTGCATGTATGAACAAGGAGCCCTCAGACAAATTCCAGCATAAAAAGGAGACCTATGGAGGGCAGAGGCAAGGATGGGCAGCCTGGGAGGAATATAGAGAAATAGAGCAGCCAAGGATCATATTATGAAAGCTAAAGCACTCACAGAACAAAATGTGTCCAAGAACATTAAGGGCAACAACAAAAGCTTCTGTAGGTACATTGTGGGTAAAAGGAAGACAAGAGAAAAAGTGAGCCCCATCCAGAAGGAAACAGCAGAAAGAACTGGTCACCTGGGACATGGAGAAGGCTCAGTTACATAATGACTTTTTTGCCTTGGTCTTCACCAGCAGGATCTCCAGCCACAGGGGCCAGGAAGGCAGGGGCAGGGCCTGGCAGGATGAAAAACTATCTGCTGCAGGAAAAGATCAGGCTCGAGATCACCCAAGGAACCTTAAGGTGCGCAAGTCCATGGGACCTGACAAGATGCCTCCATGAGTCCTGTGAGAACTGGCAGATGTAGTTGCTAAGCCATTATCCATCATATTTGACAGGTCATGTCAGTCTGGTGAAGTTCTCACTGACTGGAAAAGGGGAAATATAGCCCCCACTTTCAAGAATGGAAAAAAGGAAGACCTGGAGAACTACAGGCCAGTCAGTCTGTCCTCACTACCTGGCAAGATCATGGAGCAGATCCTCATGGAAACTGTGCTAAGGCTCATGGATAATAAGGGGGTGACTGGTAACAGCCAACATTGCTTCACTAAGGGCAAATCTAGTTGCTGACAAATTTGGTGGCTTTCTGTGATGGGGCCATGGTGCTAGTGGATAATGGAAGAGTGACCGACATCACCTAACTGGACTTATTTGAGGCATTTGACATTGTTCTGCACAACCTTGTCTCTAAATTACAGAGGCATGGATTTGATCGATTGACAACTTGGTGGATAAAGAATTGGCTGGATGGTCACACTCGGAGAGTCGTGGTCAATAGCTCCATGTCCAGCTGGAGACAGATAATGAGTGTGTTGGGATGCATCTTGTTCAGCATCTTTGTTGACAACATTGACAGTGGGATGGAGTGCAGCCTCAGCAAATTTGATGATGACACCGAGCTGTGTGATGCAGTTGACAGTCTGGAGAGAAAGGATGTCATCCAGAAGGACTTTGACACACTTGGGAGGTGGTGAATGCCAACCTCATGAAGTTCAACAAGGCCAAGTGCAAAGTCCTACACCTGGGTCAAGGCAATCCCAAGCACATCTACAGGTTGGGCAGAGAAGAGATTCAGAGCAGCCATGAAGGAAAGGACCTGACTGACAAGAAGCTCACCATAACTCAGCAGTGCATGCTCACAGCCCAGAAAGCCAACCGTATCCTGGGCTGCACCAAAGGAAGTGTGGCCAGCAGGTTGAGGGAAGTGATCCTGCCCCCTACTCTGCTCTCATGAGACCTCACCTGCAGTGCTGTGCTCAGACCTGGGGCCCCCAACACAAGAGGGACATGGACCTGCTCAAGTGACTCCAGAGGAGGCCCATGAGGATGAGCACCTCTCCTATGTAGACAAGCTGAGAGAATTGAGTTTCTTCAGCCTGAACAAGAGAAAGCTCAGGGGAGACCTTAGAGCAGCCTTCTCGTGCCTAAGGTGGCCTATAAGAAAGCTGGAGAGAAACACTTTTCAAGGGCATGTATTGACAGGACAAGGGGGAATGGTTTTAAACTGAAGGAGGGTATATTTGGATGAGATATTAGGACAATACTCTCGACTGTGAGGGTGGTGAGGCGCTGGCACAGGTTGCCCAGAGAAGTTGTGGGTGCCCCATCCCTGGCAGTGTCCAAGGCCGGGCTGGATGTGGCCTTGGGCAGCCTGATCTAGTAGAAGGTGTTCCTGCCCATGGCAGGGTGGTTGGAGCTAGATGATCTCTAGGGTACCTTCCAACCCAAACCATTTTATTATTCTGTGATTCTAATATTGATTTTTCAGTAACGTATATGTAAGACAAGTCTGGTTAAACTCTGAGGATATAACTAGCCAAGTGAATAAGGAAAAGCAGGAGGTGTGACATACACTGACTTTCTTAAGGCTTTTACACGGTGTTAGGACTGATATGCTCTTTACTAAAGGAAAAGAGAATACAGAAGAGTTCACCTTAATGTACACAGCTTGCTGGTCTATAACACAAAGACTAATTCATAGATTTCTAACTGGCAGCTTATTCTAATCAAGCATATAGGTGTCTCTGAAGAGATGCTTCATTCCACATTTTCACTAATGACTTGGTATTAAAGAATGTTCTCAAAACTCATGAATAACACTTGGCCAGGAGGGCTGAATTTTACTGAAGAATCAAGGATCAAAATTCTTAATAAAATGAAGCAATAGTTTGAAATAAAACATTAAAATATGCAGATATAAGTGTGAAGTATTTTAATGAGGAAGCAGGAAGCGCAGAAGAGACAAACTAGCAAGCTGCAATAATGCAGAAAAAGGATTGTGAGCTACAGCTGATGTCAAACTCAAACTGAGTCAGCAGTCTGCTGTTGCTGGGGAAAAGGGAAGTCCAGTTTTTTAAAATACTGTCAGAATGTCAGGTGTAAAATGCTGGAGGAAATTATTATTTTCTACGCATCACCTGGTGGGCCTTAGGTAAACATGTTTCATTTAAGGCATTATTCTTTAGGAAAATTATAGAAAGCATTGGAGAGAAGATAGAGATGACAAATAAGAAGAGGTCTTACTCTACTACAAAACATCACTACTGTACAAAAATTGAAAGAGCTGTGTTTCCTTATGTTGAAAGAGTGTAATTGAAGGAGTTTACATGACAGTAGACTTCCAAAATACGAATGGTTGCTAAAAAAGATTTATGCACTACCCATTGGCTTTGTTTGAAACAAACAAGATTTTGCTTCTTTGAAGCACTGTTTCAGAAAAACAATTTAAGGTGTAAGGGATAAAGGGGAATGGATAGCATCCAAATAGCCTGGGTTGTCTTAGTGGAAAATGTTAAGAGCCAGACAGTGATGGTACAGGACACAGCCCAGGAAATGCAGAATCCAAGAGCTCCCTCTTTTATTCCTCAAGGGTTGCTCTGGAGATTTTATGTTTGAAAAGGAATGACTGAAGTATGCTTTTTTTAATAAGAAGGGATGGTGTCCATTGAAATAAATTCATGCTCTCCTGCAAAGCCTCAGTTGCCACACCAAGAAGTCAGTAAGAAATTAAAGCTTTCCATTTCATGCTGTATCTGACCAGTCCCTGGGAAACTCAGTGCACCCCTGCTACATTTCTGCTGATACAAGCTGGCATTTGAGAGGCCAGAGCAGCTTCAAGGGGATCTGGTAGGCAGCCATATGCAGTGTGTTGAACAGAGCAGTGTCTGGCATCAATAGCGTTCCCTGTTTACAAGGCCTCTCCTTGTCATGCCCATCCGACTGGTAATGTTACTGGCAGACCAGTGCTACCAGGTCATTAAATAAATGTCAGCATGTGGGACATGACTTTGGTATTTTTGTTAAACTTCTGTTTTATCACCTGTTGCTTTATCAACACAGCTCAATGGCCAAATCAGAAGCAACTCCAGTCATTCTGCAGCGGTATGATATATATCCCTCTCAGTGCTGAGAATGGATATTTTACTGAGCAATTCGGCTACAGCTGCAGCTTTTTCAGCTGAACACTGCAGCAGATGGAAAAAGCCTCTGTGTTCAAAAAATGTGGTTTTTCAATACTAGGTGATTGCATGGCAAGTTGTACATTCCACCCACAACATACTTTTCTCTATGCACTTGCATGGTTAGCATTATGTAGTTGATTGCACACCTGTTTATTCTATACAAGAGAGGAAACAAAATATATTTAGATTCATTTTAATTTAATAAGTTGTTTTATTGAAATTGCCCACAATGTTTTCTTTTATTTTCAGGGTGTTTGAAGGAACAGCTATTTTGCATGTCAGAAAAATGGGCAGATTTGCTTCTCCATGTTTCCAGGCTCTAATGTGAAGGTATTAGGAAAGGAAGAGAAAACAGCATGCTAGAATGATGGATCTCAGAAAGGATGAAAATGAACAATGATCTCCAGTTACACTTTCATCTCCTTTATGTAGACAGTTATGATATTAAGAATCATTCACCACTCATCATGTTTCTCCAGCATTAAAATGAAGATGACTATGATCATTTTGCCATTTCCTCCTGCAGTACACTAAAGGTACATGTTAATATTGCTACCAGTGGAAAAATAACCCATTTAGCTGAGTGCTGTTTAAGAGATTGCATTCACAACTTCTTTCATTTCATACAAATTAACCCAGTAATGATTCCTGATGGATGATCAAGTATCTGCTGTATTCTGCCATCTTCTAGGGAGATTTGCAGGCATGCTTCAAACTATTTTGTCAGTTATTTTCACTTTACATACCTTGAACTGGTAAAAATGGTAGATAAATACGCTGGTTTTAACACTGAGACTGAATTACCGAAACATAAAACTGAGGAAATCCCACTTAGTTCATGAAAGGCCACAAGTCTCAAATGCCTGGTACTAGCCAAGGTAAAATATGGACTGGTTACTGGATTCATCAAAGCCACTTTCAGATTGAAGAAGCAGAACAGGGAGTTCTCTGCTGCTATGCACTTTTTTACCTCCTCTGATGCCAGCCGGTAGGGCTGTGGTTCAGTGCAGCTTGGTAAGACCCTACAGAAAGGAAGGGGTCTAAATGCAAAGGGTCCTTTGTTCTAATTTAAGTGTTCCAGAAACGGCACTGCAATTTTATTTCAAGTGATGAACCAAACAGAAACCAGACCAACCAAAACAACAGATCTGTGGAAAACTGACGTGGTTGCCAAATCTGGCCTTGAGAACATACATCTGGTAGCAGCTCCTACTGTGTGCTATGATTTGTTGATGAGGATTTGCCTTTCCTTCCAGTTCTCTGTTCCGTGCTACTTCTGGCTATCAGCCCATGCTGGATTCCCTGCAGCTACAGGTTTTGAGGTTGGTGCAAAACTGTTGTCTGTAGCAGGACTCTTACCAGTGGAGTCTTCCCCAGCACTTCAACCAGACATGATGTGTCCTTGACTCTGGAGGATGACCACTCTTGTTCTTCAAAGGGATGGTGTCCTGTCTTCCTGGGACTGACAAGCAAAGGTTTTGTGTAACTTGGCAGATTCAAACCAGCTACATTTTTAGTGGCATTGCAGGTCAAAAGGGTTTCTTCTTAGTTAAAACCACCTTCAATGGAAGAGGCATAAAAATCAGTACTTTTGTGAAGCAGATAATAGTGGCACAGATTTGGATCATTCTTTGTTCTCTCTGTCAACTGTTGGCTCAAATTCAGTTTGTGACTGGTTCAAGGAAATAATTCACAGCCGTTCTAATGGCTGCCAGTTTGCACTGCAGTGAGGAGGGGATCACCCCTGCTGTTCTCCTTACTCTGTGTGGGAAATTGGCCTGATCACAGTAAGAATAAATACCCCTTTATGCTGGCTTCATTGGGTCTTTTCTATTTGCTTTATATTCCACAACAGCTTAAATGTTAAGCTCTATTTCAGGATATTAAATGAAGCAAATAATGCAATCTCAATCACCCGGTCACCTTTGAGCATACCACACTACCTAATAACCAAGAAGACGGGATTAGAGCAGTGAATTTATGTAACTGCAATAAGGCATAATAGCATATGAGAAAAGAGGGGAAAGGGGAAATGAATCCAGATATAATATATTAATAGGGACTAGGGATTCTCTCTGAAGAGATCCAAACCTCAGTGATACAATTGAAGCCTACTTTATTAACTTCTGGCTGAAATTCACATGTCCTTCAGAAAGGTGAGAGTTGAGACTCCTCAGTGCTTATGGCAGGAGAGCTGAGGGTGAGATTTGGGGCAGATGGGAAAATGTTGCTTTTATATTAGACTTATTCTCTGTGATGTGCCTCTGCTTTGGTTCAGATCTCTGCTACAGATTCAAACACCTGGAGGTGAGTGGGTCTGCACCATAAGCTGTGTGAGCTCTGGGACAGCCTCTTCCCACAAAGTCTCCAGGTGTCCATGTTGATTGCCACGGGGTAGGTGCTGGCCCACAGGTAAGGGATGACCACCGCAGGTCCAAAGCTGCTGTGGTACATATAGCCACCTATTTAAACACACCACTGAAATGATCCTGTGGTGAGGTTTGAAATAAATAAAACAAGCAAGATTGTCATGTCATACATAAGTCACAGATCGTAGGTGTCATTGTATGGCATTTGACCAACAGCTTTCCTGTAACTTCACTTCCTTTTCAGAAAATGCAGTAAATTTATTCGCTTTTGTTACCTTAATTTGTATTATTAATCTTTGCATATACTAGAGTCACGCTTATTCTGCTCATCTTTAACAACACATTGACAAATTGTAGGAGAATTTTTAATAATATCACAAAATTACTTTTCTTTCTATTTGTTTCTCAAGCAAGACATATTTTAGTGCAGACATTTATTTGGAGAATATGGTGTTGATTTATTTCAACCAGCTCCTTGCAGGCCATCTCAGCAAATTCTTTAGGGAGGTCTAAGTCTTTTCCAGTGTATGCAGGAGGACAGGTTCACAGTGAAAAACAGCTTCAATACTGAAGAACTTTTGTTTTCTTGTTCTTCTATCTTCAGTTGCTTAAAGGCTCAAAGATTATTTGTGAGGCACAATAGGCTAGCTGGAACATGGCAGACAATACGTAATGAATGCCAACTGGAGTTAGTAGAGGAATTTTCTCTGAAGTAGCAAGGCAGTACAGAGGATAGGGTAGCCTCTATTTATTCAGGCTTTTTCTGCATGTATATACCTGCACCTATGTGTGTACTTATATGTAGATGGACACACATATACATAAGAAGCAGAGGTAAAATACCTTATATACAAATTAACTGTAGATGAAGAGACAAATCATCCATATTGAGGAAAAACCTTAATTTGTTTGGAATTCATATGAAAAGCCCATGCCTTTATTTTCAAAGTAACCCAATTAAATTTTGCTGCAAGATAAATTGCTCCTCTCTCTTTGCCTCTTTGCCCAAATTATGTGGTCTTCTGCAATCTCAACTCAGTTCCTCAGATTATCACCCTATCTAAGTCATACTGAATGAAAAGAAAGTTCTGGTTCCCCATCTCCCGCTGCCTCTTTAGCCTAATGTCCTTTAAGGACAACAAGGAAAGCTACTGTCTTTTGTTTTTGAGAAAGCTATAGCTACCTGGTTGTTTTGAAATAAAAGCTGTTCCTCTAGAAAAAATAGATGTCTGTCAAATAAAGTTGATGGATTACCAATGCAGTGGAAAATCCCAGCAGAAAGTGAAACATTCCACTTCTGCTATTTAGAAAATATATGAATTTGATTTAAAAACAAACTGCCCCTGAAAGGTTCAACAGATCAGCTCCCTGCATTGGTCTTGCCTCACCGCTAGAAAAAGACAGTCATCATGTCAGAAAAGCTGTGCTGCTCCCTCCCTCCATCTTCTAAGTCCAACAACCTACTATGCTGGGGCAAGCTGCTGTTTCAGATGCACAATTTTCCAGGCAAAATACCAGCCCTCATATTTGTCAATGAAGCTCTGTGCTGCTTTTAGAGAGGTGTTGACCTAAAGCCATAGCAGCTCTGACGCATCTGAAGTAAACCTACTATCTGACTCCCAGAGAAACTTTAGGCAGATGTGGTGTTCTCACACTTGTCGGAACATGGTGGATTCTGGTAGCTCTGTTAAAACAATTCTGGGGAGTTGTAGCTGTGTTTTAGTGTAGGTGAAATGAGTTGTGTTACTGTCAGTCTTGAGAAAGGTGAGCTACACAACAAAAAAATACAGCTGTTGTCTGCACACCCTTACTCCCAGCCACAGTAGACCAGGGCAGAAATACAACCTGCCTTTGCAGCAGCTGTCATTTATGTAAGCCTGGATTGCTTTTTGTGTAATTTTTTTCTTTTTTGCACTTTTTTCCTTAAGCAAACATGACCGAATTAACAAAATCTGTGTGGGAGCTTGCATTCCAGCCAGGATCCTCAGGCGATGCAAAACTTGGCTCTCTGCTCATGCAGGAGGCAGATGTGTTCCCCTTGTCTCTAAACTTTGTCCTAGAAAAAGCAAATGAGACTCCAAATCAGTTGTCCAAGCCTGTCTGCTTGGTTTTCACCTCTAACTACTGCTTTTCTAAATTGAACATTCAGTCCCAAGTCAGAAATGTTCTGTCAAGAAACAGCAGAGAATCTGAGTGCAGGGAATGGAGGGAGCAGCTGGGGCAAGGCCAGGGGATGAAGACCCTCCCTGAACCATGCTTCTTCCCCAACACAGGGTTGCTGGCTCTGGCCCTGCACAGGAGAAGGGTAGGCAAAGGGACACCCCTACCAAATCACAGACCTTGCTCAGCTGCAGAAGCAAAGAGCAGACTTTGTGGGAGGCAGTTTGCAAAAGACAGTTTGAGACCCAGCGGAAATGTTTAACCACTGAACCATGTTCTCTGGGTCATGGTGCCTTCAACTTAGCATGTCATCTTCACACTGGTGACTAGGTCTAGTGTCCTTACTTGTCATATTTTTCTCCCTTTATTGTTACAGAGTTTAGGTAAAATTGCTTTTTCCAGCGCAGGACCTTCTGAACAAGTCAACCTATAATTTTGAGTTCTCTCCCAACCAGTGTGTTGGAGAGCTGCTGCAATGGCATTCATTCAGTCCCTAATGTATAAGCTATCCTGTACATTCAATCAACAAAACGTGTAAATTTTCAGGGCACAAATATTTAATTACAAGGGCTGTAATGCCCCAGTTAGGACAATTTATTGCTTTTCTTGGCCTTCTGCCACATTGGTCTTATTTACACACCCTTCCATTCAGTTTCCCATATCTGAGTTGCTACTGCTTTACCTCTGTTGTGACCAGAGGAAGCTAACTCCTGGCAACGAAAAATATCAGTAAATTTTCTTCTTTTCAGACTCTTCTCTGGCCTGCCCAATATTGCTCTCTACAGATAACGGAGTTTACAAACTAAAATGGAGCCAAATTTCTCAAAGATGCATGATGAGATGGCAAGACACAAAAGATTCAAGGTGAAAAATGGGATATTATGATCCGACATAAGGAAAACTTGTTTCTCCATACAGCAAGCCAAATACAGGACCAGGTGACCAGAAATGCTGTGAAGTCTCCATCCTTGGAAGTAAGAAACTCAAAACTCAGCTGGACATGGACATGAGCAAGCCACTCCAGCTGGACCTGTTTCAGGTGGAAGGCTGGCATGAATGATCTCCAGAAGTGCCATTCAAACTAAATTATTCTATAATTCTACCATTCCATTTTCTCCACACCACCCCCTCCCTGATTTCTGTGGCAGTCCATGTATACTTCAACATGGATTTCAGACATGACTTTCAGCAGACTTAGCTGTTAAACTATGGTAAATGATGCACACAGATACTATTCTTTGTTTCTTAAAGGGAATTTATTTCCATTTAGCTTCACCAGGAAAAGATCTGTGTTGAAATTAAATGAACCATCAGAGCTGAAATGCATATGTACACAAGGGCTTGTAGTTGTTTAGTCTTATATATACACAGACTTTCAGATACATATTCTGACTGAACTCACAGCTGTCACTGTTTTGGTGCGTAATACTAAAAAGGCTTTGGTATCTCCTGCAGTCTTCCTAGGGTGGCCTGTATGTTTTGCAGGTTTTAATCTTTCAACTTTTTTACAGGGAAGTGTTTTATGGCCTTGTCATTTGGACCTTATGGGGATGACCCTAGCTATAGCTACAGAAAACGGCCAAGTATCCCCACGTCTGTAGGGTGGATTGTATTTGCAGACGTGGTGTCTTCCAGGCCAGGTTTCTACTCTGAAATAAAAAAGACATCTGTTTTTAATATTGCTCATATCTATTACAAACCGCAAACAAATAACAGATTGACATAAAATGAATCAACACAGGGCATTTTCATTCCACAGTGTGACCACACTTTTACAGTCTATTGTAAAATAATTTTTCCTGGGTATGTTTGTGGTGAAGCTTCTGATTAAATTATGGCAATGAGGCAAAATACTGCACTTTTTATGAAGGCCTCAGACAAGGAAGGTGGAGAAAGCTATGGAATTATAACAAGACCTTTCAAAAATCTGAAAACCTCAAAATAGAAACAGTAAGATATACTACAGCTGAAAGAAGGATTTTTATGCAGATATGTTTAAGACAACATAGAAAGAGATCAGTGTCATTCAATTGTATGTTACAGCAGCAACATGAAAAATGCAAATAGTTCTAATTGTTATAATTATAGGATTACTCATACATTTAAAATTTTGTTGACTTACAACAGTAAGAAAACACTGTGCAACACGGAACCTTCAACGCTTTAATAGCATGTTTAAAGTTTTCAACTGAACTGATACTTGAGAAGCTCTGGTAATCAAGACAACCTCTGGAAAAATTTATTGGCATTTGGGGATAACACCCTTGTTCAGGTAATGGGGCACCTTAGACAACGGAAATTCAGCTAACTGAGATTTGAGAGTAAAATTGTCCAAATCATATGTCAAATAAAATCTGTATCTGAAGACTTAAATAGCAACATTATTTTCAGACTGGATGTGTGCGTGTGTCTGTTTTCTGTTGGAGGAGCTCCTGTAAAGCTGAAATCTTATGTAGGTGGCTACATATGCCTTTAGATATTAGATTTGAGTAATTCTAGTTGAAAGTGTCACCGTGCTATACTAAGGCATCTGAAAGTAGACCTGTGATGTTTACACAGTGCTTGGGGGACATTGCTGTAAATAAGTGCAATATTTTTATAAAAATATTTTGCCCGTGCCAAGAAGCTTTTCCTAACAACAGGTGCTGGCATAAAAAGTCATTTAGCTTGTGCAGGCCTTGTCCTTTAGCAAATGCATAGCAAAGTGACCTCCACTTGAGGGCCTGATTTAATGCAGCAGTTCAGCACATGCCTTACCCTAAACACAGCAGTCCCACTGAAGTCTGAGAGATTAGAATACGTGTTTGAAAGTAGGTAGCTTTAAGTACAGTGCTGGAATTGGAAAGCCTTCAGCTGCTTAAGAATTACATTGGAGAGATGAAATCATTGAAGGAGCAAGTTCCAGAACACTTGGAAGCCATTTATAAATAAATATATTTTAAGTTGCTTTGTTATTCCTCTTAAATCATTTATGCTATTAGAAAATAAATTCTATTTATCAAAGCAGAGGTCAGCTGGAATGGCTTTTGTTGGCATGAGTATTCAGAAAGCAACTGTCTCCCTATCTTTTCATAAATACAGTGGAAAACATTTAAAATATTGTTTCATATTTTTTTGCCTTGCAAGGTTGTGAACCCTTGAAATGAGCTTGTCAATAGATGTATCACACAAAAAACTGTGAGTCCTGTCGTGGGAGGGTAACAGGAAAGACAGTTTGTAGAGTCTAGGACTAATGTCAGCGTTTGACTCCATTAATGGTCGGCCAGGCACTATGGCAGGGTTGTGGAAAAAAGGCAGACCGCAGAGTAGGTGCAACAGGGTGTGGTTTGTAAAAGAGTTTCTGCTTCTGGCGACTTTAAAAAGCAGTGGAGATCTCTGTAGAACTCTGTCAATTTTTGTGGTATCACAAAAATCCTGATTCTTTACCAACTTTCCTGTTTCTCCTTCCACCTCCTCCTCCTAACCTTTCAGCTGTGTTGCTGTGTAGGCTTTAGCTAAGAGATCTTTGAGGGAAATGAGACACCAGACTGGAAACAAAAGACCCACAGCAATCTGATGTGCTCTTGACCTTCTGTGAAGGTTGTTTAAAAAGGTGTCATAAATAAGTGAAGAGTTCAGGGTAAGGCTTTTCAGCCAAAAAAAAAGGTTTTGAAGTGAATCTGCAGAGAAATTAATTGTTCTCTCAGTATCCACTGCCTTTCCTTCGCTGGTGCCTTGTTCTCTTCCTTGCACTTTTGGCACCGGCATTCAGTCGTTATGGAAGCCTGCCCATGGGGCTTTCTGAAAAGACACGTTCCCATGTCCACACTGCTCTTTGCCAGCAGAGCTCTGCCACTCATGGCTTTGGGGGTCACTCCCACTCCAAAACTGCTGACCCACTGTTAAGGATCCTCCTGGTTAGTTTGGGTAAGTATGTTAAACAAAGAATGAATCACAAGTGTAAATTAAAATGCTTTTGCTCCTGAAAGGAGTCCTGTAAATCTTACTTAATTCCCCTGCTTTCCTCTGTGATGAATGAAATCTAACTTTACCCATAAGGGATATAACTGTGCCATGGAAGTGCTGCCCAGTACTCATACAATTGTCACTGTAATGACTGGAAATGATCATAAAGTAAAAATCAAAACACTGGATTGACTAAAAATCTATCTGCTGACACAGAATGATTATAAATACTTATGCTTCTGAAGTATCCTTGTCAAATGCAAGAACCTCCAAATGTGCTGATTATACTTGTTTGCAATACATTATGATGCAGCTTCCATAATTTGTTCACTTCATGAACCATTCAGTGTTTCAAGGGTAGTTTGTCCCTGTGGTAGAAAAACGTAAACAGTCTGATATATAGCAATACAATATAATATTGAACAGCAATACAGGGGGCAGTAACATTTGTTTCCTTTTTCATAGTTAAGAATACAACCTGAAAGCCCAATATCTGGTACTAATCTGGGTAACTACAGCAGTTTTCTAATGGCTGGGGGGAAAATATGATTTTTAATGGTGGATCTGTACCAACTACCAGGATCCTGTACACACAGGTTTCCAAATCTGGTCACCTGTCTCTGTGAGGGTTGGAATGGTGGCATAGGATAGATATAGTTACATGACACACACCCCACAATTTTGCTTGTGGCCAATTTTTTGGTTGTGGTAGTTCTTCCGGTTTCACTGTGAACCACAAAATAATTTATTTATCAGTGCTCAGAGGTCTGAGAAATTATGATAATAGCAGGGTCACCCCTTTGCAAATTGTTCTGAGACTCAGTCAAGGGGCAAAGAAAGAGCTAATGTTTGTTTTTAAATCTCATAGATTTTAAAATATTCTTGTGATATTTAAAGGACTCTGAAGCTTCCCTATGTTTAAGTTTGGTTTCCTGGGCTTCTCCACTCTGTTTCTTCCTTCTAGCCTGGGTTTTGTCCGCTTGAATTTGTAATTGAAGTCATCCCACTCAATGCTGTCTTTTGTTCTTTGTATAAGAAGCCATAATGGAAAATCCACACTCACCAACAGTGATCTTATTTTAAGTTTGCAGACAGGTACTGCAACAGCTCAGTATACACACTGTGAACATTGCAGTTAAGAACAGCCCTTGTGGGAGACATATGGCTGGGAAGCACACAGGTTATGGTGAAATGTACGGTTGGTTGTTAGCAAGTCAGTTAAAAAGTTCTTGACCTCAACATTTGTATCCTGAGCTGAAATTTGACAAAGATGGATTTCTTTTCCATTGGAATTTACATGGTTGCAATCTGCTAGGGGAGTATCACTTAATTGAATGCCTTTAATTAAATGCAGGTTCATAGCAAACTTTTCTAATTCTGAAACTCCCTACCTCTCCTCTCCCCTATGGGCTGAGTGCAGGCAAGGTGATGGGCCTGCACAGCTTCATCATAAGAAGTCCTATGCATAACTGGAGGAGTCTGCAGGCACAGATTTAAGACAGTCCTGTTGTATGAAAGCCAACCGATAGGCACCATATGTACACATATGGTGGATAACATGCTGGTCAGAATGACCATCCCATCCACCCAGAGATACATGCAGGCATTTCCTGCTGCAAGATTCACAAACTGTATGTGGTTTTTAAGTAGTGAGTAGATCCCATCCAGCAGATCCAGGGACACTCATATAGGACAGTCTTCTGCTCACAATTAAGAGAATTAGGATATGCTTTTTATGTAGTTTAAGATATTCAACAACAAGGAACCATATGCTCAGACGGGACTGGTACTGGGTTGAAGCATAAGAATCCATAGCCCAGTCCAGGACCTATGTAACAGAGACCACCACCAACCAGACACTGGCTGACCATTCTATTCAAGAGCTTTGATTCCTCATGACAGCATCATCCTATGCAAAAAGATCTCAATAAATCAGGTGGAGTTTATTTGTTTGTTTGCATTTTAACAAACACTCTGTCTTTGAATGCCTGGTCAACACATTTGGATTCACCAGACCTTCCTTTTCCTCCCTATGCTTTCTTACTCTGGGTTCCCATTGTCTACACAGGTTTACCAAAGAAGCTAATACATTGTACGTCAAAAGACAAGTCCTCCTAAAGTCTGTGCAGTATTTAATACTTTGTGTCTCAATTATGATCGCCCCAAGTAATGCATCTTATGTTGTATACACCTATTAAACAAGCACCTTTCTCATTATCTCTTTATTGTGGGCTTTTCCCCCTATGTTCACATCACTGTAAACAAGTATTACAAAATGAAACGTTAAACAAGTTTACATAGCAAGAATTTTTTTGCAAGATCTGCTAAAATGTTTATCTCAGTATTTCTGAAGTTCTGTAGATTACCTTCATCTCATAAAGTCTTCCAGACAAGACTTCAAAGATCAAATAAGTTCCCAGACTATCTTCTTCTGTCTGATCTCTCCTTCTTTCCTCTCCTCATTGAAAGACCCTGAGTTCAATGAGTGAAAGAGCAGGCCCAGACAGTGTTCTGTCTGGCAGTACTTGAATGACTTAGGCAATTTGCCGAAGTAAGTAGTTTACACTTGTGATAATGTATTTTCATGTAGAGATTGAAATGAGAGGGCTTGAGGAGCATACTATATATTAAATGCATGAAAGGCAAAGCCATCTCTCTCTGTGTGATAGAGAGTTTATGTGGAGTGTGTATTAAAAAGACATTCAAGAAATAACTTCTATCTGTCTGCTGAACATCACAGAATTGTGAAACTTTTCTGGGGGTTTGTTTTATTAATATTTAGTGGCAGAAACATGAGAAAAGAAAATCAGTTATATTGCTTTCAAACTTGGCTTCACAGACTTTACCCACTGTTGGTTATTTTAGAGATTCTCAAACCTAAATGAAATTAGAGTGTGAATTATGTCATGCTGTCAGAAACAGAGCATCTTTCTCTATTTTGAAAATGTCTCTAAGAACCTGCCATGGTTTATAGATCTTTTAGTGGGACTTAGGCTATCATGAAAGAATTATAGTGCATTGAAAAGTTAAACCCAAATGTCTACATGAGGAATAAAAGTTATGCAATTAACTATGGATGTGTATTTCAACCAAGAAGATTCTTAATTGTCAGCCATTTTATTAGCCAATCTAAACACCTGCAGCTTCAAATCTGGGTTACTTGCTAGCCTAAATGTTATCAGACTGTTTTCATGGAGGTGCTTAAATGTAGGTGCTTAAAAATCAGGAGCCACGTCTGAAATTGTGACCCTTTCTGAAGAGGGTAAAATAGAACACAGTGAATTACACCCGCTGAGGAACAGCTTACAAACAGATCATAGCCTTGTACCTCAGCCATAGTCTCTTTGCTTTTCCCTGAAAAGCTTTTGATAACATGCTACCTTTCCAAATTATGTATACAGGCACTGTTTCAGAAAGGGTTGGCCATGCTTCATCTAAGTGACAGGTCCAGGTTAGGCATGTTTTTATACATGTAATGCTGAATCTCCTGCTAGTTAGGCAGGGAGAGAGATGCTGCACTCTATGACAGATCAGAAAGTCTAAATGGAAATAGCCCTTCTGTAGGAGCTGGAGTCCTAAATATCTCCAACTTTTTCTACTCTGTGTGTCTGAAAGAGATGGGAATTGGAGAATTTCTGATAAAGCTAAATTAGGGCTGTCCAAACTTTCTCCCTGTGTTTCTCTATCCACAGCTTTCAAATACTAGCTTGGCTGAAAATTATTGCTGTTATTTTTAAAACATGTGAACAGCTAAATTTTTTCCAAACTGGCATGCAATCTGTTCACCAGTGGCTGATGTGCGATAGAGGGTGACGTGGAAAGGGCACAGTTCTGGTTTTTTAAAATCATGTTTTAACAAATATCCCTTGGTAATACGCAGTCCTACATATCTAAGTGACAAAAAAAGGACATCTAGTCTGGGAAGAGATGCGAGATCCTTTACATGGCTTTCCTCTGTTAGATTTCTGATATGCCCCTCAAAACAATTTAGAAAGCCCTGTGAAGCTACTCAGTCTAAAACTGGCTTTTCTTTGCTGTCCATAGGTGGCAATGCCATGCTGTTGACAGGTTTATCAGTAGCAATCAAATCTTCAATACAAATAGTCTTGCAACTATACAATTCAGTGGAATGGGACTGAAATACAATATGTGAAAGAGGCTTCTTTTCAATTTTTTTTTTTTTTTAAGTACTTGGCTTTTTTTCATAAAAACAAGGGCACAACCTTGGCTGCCCTTCTGTAATGCTGCACTACACAGCAGCAGTGATACACAAAACTGTCCTGCAAAAGTAGCATATGCAGTCACCTTTCCTGCTAATAGAAAGGAAGCTTAAAAGATCTGTGTTGCACTGTGTTTCAGCTTTGCACACAGGCTCTTTACCCATGTAAAGAACAGCCAGCATGCATCTATCTTTTGTGTTGGTGTGTCTCCTTGAAGCCACACTACTTTGGCCACTGGAGACTTGATGGAGTAAAGACCATTCAGACATTTTATGTACTTCAAATGCCTTTGAGGGGAGCTTTGAAGAGCCTTCACACCAAATTTTATCAGTTAGTCCCTGGGTTTTGTTCTAACACACAGACATGCATTGCCCAGAAACATGCTGCCATTCTTTCGCATATATATATATGTATATATATATATTCAAAATTATAAGTTGGACACAAAATGTAGCGAACAGCTTAAATAGAACATGCAGCATCTTCCATTCCCTACAGCATCATAACACAGTATGGGTTTGCATAATACACACATTGCGCACTGCAGTTCTGTCTACACCAGAGGATCTGATTGTATACTGAAATAGCCAGGGATATGGCATGCTGGGCAGGCTACCTCACTGCAAGTGCTTAGATAAAAATGTGACACTAGGATAAGTAAGTGGGATCTTTAAGAATGTGTGCATAACATCACACCAAACTATTTTCATGTTAAAATAGAATTCCTGTGGGTCTGTGACTAAGGGTGACTGCTGCAGCTTAAGAGTCAAATTTTTGCCCCTTAATTACAGTGCTCTTAAGTTGCATGACTATTTTAGAATCTATGTTACAAGCAAGTTGGAGACAAAATACCTGATGAATGACGTCAAAAATATTTTGACAAAAGTCAGTGCAGTGGAAAAGACTATGAGTTAAGATTGCCAATTACCCTGCTCTTTTTAGCCTGTTGACCACACTGAGCTAGACCATTCTGGTGCCAGCTAAATTACAGAAGGGCCAAAACAGTTAAAGCCAAGCAGCCACAGGGGGCTACATGATGAAATTGATCTTGAAACATTGGCATATCTTGGAGTGACTGCAGATTTTTTTCTAACTTCCTCCTAGGCTGACATGGCAAAATGTGAGCCTCCAAAGTGTACTTTGTGTAAAGTTTTATTAAGAAATGTACCATTTTTTTTTGTAGTGTTGTGTTTCCTGTGTGCTTTTTAGAGAGTATCCAAACTTAAAAATGAGAATGACCTATTCCACTTCAAAGATTTTGGAAGAACATTACATAACAGACCACCAAGAGAGAACTCTGTATTCTTGTTTTGAAGCAGCAGTGGTAAATATTTCCATAGCAGAGACTTTCCTCAATTATAATTTGATATTGATATATAAGAAATGGTTTATGTAGTGGCTATCTCTCAAAGAGAATGATGCAGAAAGCATGTGGATTTCTCCAGGGTATCATAGCATCATTTCTGATTTTATGTAACACTATGCACAGATCTCCTTCAAGGCAAATATTTATTCTAATTCCTACTCAGTTTCTTCTTGAAATACTTAATTTTGCTGTCCACAAGTAAAAGCCCTGTGTATTGATGGACAAACAACAAAATACACTTTGGGAAACTCTGCTATGAGTAACAAATGGAGCCATTAAAAATGCACAGCTCTAAAAAGAGAAAACTGACTGACAGTATCAAAATTTTGTTTTTCAATTCTTCACACCCCTCATGGGCAGAGAAGATGGAGCTCTAATGGCATTCCAGCTCTGCTAAAGGTTTCTGTAATTCCAATATGA
This sequence comes from Agapornis roseicollis, assembly GCA_002631895.1. Lineage (NCBI taxonomy): Eukaryota > Metazoa > Chordata > Aves > Psittaciformes > Psittacidae > Agapornis > Agapornis roseicollis. Next base: position 83,184 of record NDXB01015359.1, on the reverse strand, counting down.
ATTCTTCATGTCATTCTGGACTGGGATCTAGGGTCATTGGGTCTGTTTTGTGTGGAGAAGATAAGGCAAAAAAATGATCTCTGTACCTTCTTTCCTTCAGTTGTAGCTGTTTTCTAAAAGTCTCAGTCACACATTGCATGATGATGGCACCTCTTTTCTGAAGTACACTGAGTACTTCTTGGAAGTGAAACACCTGCTGAGCACAAACCCCAAACTAAACCAAAAACACAAAGTGGTTGCAATCAATCTGAAATTGAGTGAAAACAAGATACAGGAATCAATGCTCTGAGTAATCTTAACCTGGGAAAAATGCTGGCAGTTCAATGTGTTTTTTGACACAACTCTTTGCTTCTTCGTAGAGCAAAAATGTGAGCAAGGAAATGAAATGGCCTGCTGTTTCCTTCATCATACCGTACCTGTACCTTCCCCAGGGGACATTCACCAAGAATAGAGTTTGAAAGTGGATGTGGAAGAGATGCTCGAGGGAGGAAATGGGGTTCCTGGCAAATACAAAGTTGTTTTCTTATTAACTGACTGCTACAGTCTGCTAGCGAGCTTGCTGAAAGGAGCCATTGAAGCAGGTCTATGCTGTGAATCTGTGTCTCTGAATGCAACATCTCTGATTTTCTCACGATGGAAAATTGCTGAGACTATAATTTGTATGTTCAGCCCCTACGAAAAGTTGATAGAAAAGATGAGTGTAGAATAAGCCTGCATCTGTGCTATTACGCCAGCTGTGTGTGTTTACCCCATGCACTTATGTACTAAAGTTCTTGCAAAAGGCGTATATACACTGAAAGTCAAAATAATGATCTCTGATTCACCATGCTTCATCCTGAGTGAATCATAGCAAGAATATGCAGTTGCTTCTACCCTCATTTTAAATTATATGTTTTGAGCTTAGACGGCAACCTGTATGACCCCAAAACTGTCACTTAGAGCTTCATTGGACAAATGTACCTAAATAATGCCATTACAGTCACAATAACAGCAAAACTGCAGGAAATATGACTGAGAAGCCCATCTAGGAATGACACTTGGCCACTGCAGGCCTCAGAACTGTGAGAGTAGAATGAGACGAGACTCTTTTGTTCCCCTTCTGCTCTCCCTGTGTGGGAGCAGAGCTGGTTTTCTGCCTGAGAAAACCAAGCATTCTGTCTTGCAGTGTCCCTGTACAATCCTGCAAGCCCAAAGCTCACAGCACACTGAATATTGCAGTTGCTGCTAAGTCTGCTCAAAGACTCAAGACAGATCAGAAGGGTTTTTGTGTTCCCAGAGAGCTGTTTTAAAGTAGTATATACCAATAGCAGATGCTGATTATTAAGATTTGCATCTGCATTTCAGAATAAACAACTCCTTTACAAGATGTAGAAATTCTAAGGGAGTTTGATTTTTTTACTATTATCAAAAAAAAAAAGAATTTGGTGTAGATATGTTACATATCTTTTAAGAAAATTTGTCTATTTGGAGGAGACAAAAACTAGAGAACTTCAAGCAATGGTAAAGGTATTGCAAGTACTGAGAAATCAAAAAAACCCCAAACAGTCTAGTAATTTGATTTATTTAAATCTTAACTAATCTAATCTAAGTGGTGGTCACAAATGACTTCCCCATTTCTTTTGTTTTTAAATCCCAAACTTAGTAGAGTGCCATTCACATAAACAAACAACATTTCTCTAGGATAGTTAAGAGACAGACAGCAGTTACTAGTCATTTATCATCAGACTCTCAGGCTGTATTGAGTAAGATACCACAGAGGATTTGCCCTAGATGATGGATTTGCAATTAATGACCAACATGCTCAAACAGAAAGCATGGCTGACAAACATGTAACATGAAAGCAAAATGGGAGTTGCTGCCACCCACTGGGTGGACAGAATAAAAAACAAACAAGAAGGAAGAGGACATGGCAGCTTCTCAAATACAGGAATAGCTAGGCAATATAGCAAAAATAGTATAGCCATTATGGTGGATAAGAAGCCAAACATGAGTCAGTAGTGTTGCGCTATTGTGAACTAGGCAGTTACCATAGAAAAGAGTTCTAGTAGACTTATAGCAAAATGTGTGAAATAATGTTCCATTCTGAAGAGCCTTAATTGGGGTACTGTATCTCATTTGCACATGGCACTTCCAGAAAGCTGTGGACTAATTAGAGTGAGGCAAGAAGAGAACAATGAAAAGGTTCAGAGCTTTCAAAAAACTGTGATATGCAATAACTTGGAAGAAATTGAGATTTTTAGTTTCAAAAGAGATAGGGTGAATGCAGGGACATAACAAGTCTTAAAAGATACTAAATGCAGAAGCAAATTGATTTTGTCTGTCTTAGGGAAGTAACACAGTGGAATCAACTGCTTTGACCAGGTTTTTTTGTCTCTGCCCAGTGCTGGTTTTTAAGAACAGAGCAGATAAACACCTCTTAAGAATGAGAAAAGAGTGCTGATCCTGCTTTGGGTCAAGTGCATGGACAAGATGACCTCTTGAGAGCTTCTTCAGGCCTATTTTCTAACATTCACAGTTTGGAGCATATAACTGTGATCTCATGAATTGGAGAAGAGCTACGTGCTTATCTTCTTTGCACTTTGAGCTGCCTGTACAGCTCCTTTTATTCCTTTCACATCCCAGCCACCTTCTTTAGGTGATGTGAGTTATTGCTAGGCAAGAAATAAAAACTTTTTTTGTACCCTCACTAGAATTTGTCAGCCTGGCATAGGGGAAATAATACAGTCTAGGTCACAGAAATTCTTCACTCTTCTGTGAAAGGAAGTGTTTTAAAGTTACCAACAAATGAATTCAGGGCATGACAAGAGGAGTGCATATTGAGCTTTTGCTAAGTGTTCATTTAAAAGTTGTTAGACTAATAATCATTGATCCTAGAAAACAAAGGACTAACAGACAAGAGGATAAACTTTACTTTCATGGGACTTTCATAAATGAAGGAATGTTTTGTGATATAGTGCTTTATGAACTTCTGTGTAAGCTGATGTGAAAGAAAAGCATTAATACAGATATAGATTTACAAAGACAAGCTAAAAAGGCTAGCAAGGGTGTATGCATTGGATGTAATGCTCTTTCCCATGATTCACCAAGACATTATTAAGAGCTCATAGTCATTTATTAAGAGCTAGTAAGATAAATGTGTACCATACCTCTTTGGTTACTCCTTTCCTTCATCTGCTGTTTTTCTTCCTTACTTTCAGGAAGCTCTTGTCATGTTTACCCCACAGCCATTTCAGTGTTCCATGTAGGCACATGAGTTTTCCCAGCCTTGCTAAAGGTAGTGAGAAGCAGGGGTGAAGAAATGATCCAGTGCTGCTTCTTTCCAGAGCCTGACACGTCTATGGTTGGTTTGTCTTCAGATCAGAGGATTGTTTGGAGCCAAGTATCATGAAGAGACCATAGCACATGGATGAACCAGATCCTTTGTGTTTCTGCTACCCTCTTAAGGTAGCAAGACCACCAAAAGGGAAAAGGCAGCACTCAAACTGCAAAGCTGCACAGTACAGCTCTGTATTTCTTGCAGCGTTCACCCTGTCCCATTCTTTCCCCTTTGAAAAGACTGATACCTCTTCAGGGTCCTTTTCCTTCTGATATGAACATAGTGAAAGTGAATTTACGATTGAAGAAGCCATGGCTCATGTCACCCTTTCCTCCAGGGTAATGCCCCTAGTGGACTAAGATATGACAAGGTAGGCTCTTTTTTGCACAATACCTCATCATTTACTTGTGGCTTTTGAAGCCTCTGTTTACTGGAGGGGTCACCAAACCACCCTATGTTATTTAAAGAATACTCTGTCTTTGCTATGATTTTGCTAAAGCTGCATAACTTAATTAAAATAAATTATTTTTTCAGATGACCTCCTCAAGTGTGCTCAGTGAAACTAAGGTTGTGCTATGTAAAAGATGGGTTTTTTGACATGAATAAGGGTGGAATGCAAGATGTAAGTGATATCCTTAACAAACCTTTATAGATATCATTGCCTTCATTTCTGTGAGAAGAGCTTTAGATATTCTAGTCTGTCACAGAAATCCACAAGCAAATTGATGATGGTTGTGTTTTCTGGCTCATAAATACAAGAATGTCTTCATGTACCCTTATGGCTTTCTAATGAATCACAGAATCACAGAATCCTAAGGGTTGGAAGGGACCTCGAAAGATTATCTAGTCCAACCCCCCTGTGAGAGCAGGGTAACCTAAATTACATCACACAGGAACTTGTCCAGGCGGGCCTTGAATATCTCCAACACAGGAGACTCCACAACCCCCCTGGTGTATATTGGGTGGCCTTCCATTATGTCACTGTTGCTATTAATATTGTTCTTGCTAACAGTAGATTGGAAATGTTTATAGTCATTTAGGATATGTATATTCTTCCACTAGTATGAGTTGATGTCAGTGTTCATTATGTTTCATAGGTCATTGTTCTTGTCAATACTTTCTGAATCAATGTTTCTACCGCATGCAAAATCATGAGCTTTGCCGTGTATCCATTTTGCACCACAGATATTAATGTGTCAGTAAGGAATGTCTGTGCTCCACTGATTCAGAGTTGCCTGCTGACTGGCTCCTTCAGGCTTTGGTGAGGTCCTTATCCTACAGGGGATGCTCAAGCTGCATTTCCATCCACAGGAAGAAATCTCCCATGTGTGAGCAGATGTAAGCTATCAAGGTCCACAGACTGTGCTGAGCTATACAGCTTTTCAGGCTAAATGTAACTACTCTCACGCAGATGCAAATCTTTATCATCTGAAACTGTACCTCTTAGTAAATTTCAACAGGAAATCCTGTAGACTCTAACCTCCTCATCCGGTTCCTGATGGTTCCCTATCTCCAGCTAAATCGCCTCCTTAGCTTCTATATGGCTCCTTGATTGCCTGTTTTCCAGAGGTTTTCTGCTTTTCTCATAAGGGAACCAACCAGATTCAAGCATGAGATTGGAGCACAAGGGAGCATGTCATGAGAATTAAGACAATCCCAAAATGTAACTCCATTTACCAGGGTCTCTGGTAGATATTCTCATGCCACAATGTATTGTCAAAAGCCTGAGCCAGGGGGAATGAACAGTTGCTCAGGCCTGTACTTGTCTACTGGTACTGCAAAGGTACTCTTGAATCACAGGGTGGCCATATGTCAAGACTAGAAAAAGAGAGTGTGATAGTCAGATAGCAGGTCACCAGCTTGCTCTTTACAGTGGTATGGAGCAGAGATCCCCTCCAAATCCATAGCAGCTCTGCAGGTACTTATACCAAAAATGAGCTAGCCATCCCCTGCACTGAGGAGATTCCTAAAATGCCTAGAAATTTTAAAAAGATCCCCTTTTTCCAGATTTCCTTTCCATGATTCATCAGCTGTCTCTCAGTCCCCTCTGCTAACGTGCTTTTTGCATGTCTCATTCACTCCAGTCTGTGTTTTAGAAAGAGATTGTATTTCCTGTGAGCCCTTATGCCATCCTTCCACCACAGACTGTATACACAGGCAAAGTAATTGTTAACAGAAGGCCACATGTGTGATGGGTGCTACATTCACAGAGGTGGGCCATTTGTTTTCATTCTGTTTCTCAATTTTCAGTGTTTGGTAGCTACAGAAATCATTTCTGCCATGCAAAGGGTGCTCTTGGGACTGCTCTGGGCAGACTCCAACGGTTTTACCTCCCAAAGACCTTTCATTACTTAGCCCTGCAGTGGTTGTCTTCAGCATTGATTTTTTGTGCACCCTTACTAAATGCAATTGAAGCTAAATTACAGGATTTTAATGAAAGTACAATGGAAGCTTTTTCTTTCATTCCTATGTGTATGTACGTGTGCACGGAAGCAACAGAGAAAGACTGGATAGCAAGTGTGAAGCTTGCATAAATAAAGAAAGAAACAATAAAAATCACCACTGCTACTTTCAGGAACCAAGTGCCTAGATGAGGAAACATGCACAGTGCTCTGCCCTCCTGGTAGCTATGCCAGAACTCAGATTTATGTTGCATTTGGCTTAGAGCTTCATCTCAGAAACATGGCAGGAAGCACACACAGCAGTGGTATAGCCAGCTATTCCCAAAAAGATCGGGAGCTCTGGTTTTACTTTAGTCTTTCTTCCAGGTCAGAAAATAGCTATAGGCTAGATGTGTTCTTCTGAGTAGGAAAGGCCAGAACACCTGCCAGTGGCTCTCATGCAATAACCCACTGTACAGCATAGGTGTCTGCAGACTGTCCTCTGTCCATAACAAAACAAAAGCTGATGCTTGATCTCAGCTACTTCTACATAAATAGGGAAAAACAAACACTTTTCCATTTTCAGCTCTTAGAACAAATCAAGACGAAGTGTCTTCAATGCATATTTCAGGCCAGATGGGATTGTTACCACCCATTCCACCTGAAGTACCCAAGCTCTTGTGAATAGACACTCCATCTCTGGCTCTTGCCTGTCAAACACTGGGTTGGAAGCATCTGCTCTAGAAGAGAGAGCACTACAGCCTCATACTTTGACACCTACACACCATTCTGTAAAAGTCTATTATTTAGGTTTTAGTGAGGGAAATTCATCCTGTGTGGAACATTAATCAAATCCTTTGCTTTCTCTCCAATTTTTACGTAAATCCAGATGTGCTGATGCGGAAAGGGACAAGATCAATCTGTTGTACAGCACACATATATGGCCTCTTTATTCCTTTGAAATTTCTGAGGTAAGACTGGATTTTAGACTAGTGTGATATGGATCCATCCAGAGATAAGGCATGCAAGTAATATTACTTTCCTCTGCTATTTTGCTGTTGGCTCATCCAAGCCACTTGCTTCACATTGTCAAAGCTCCAGATTCCCCCTGGGAGGTCTGGCTTCTCACTCAGGTCCATTGGGGCTGCAGTTCATCCATTGGACAGTCTTGAAACCAAATTTCTGCAGTGTCTTAGACTGAAGGATATTTCAGTGAAGAGGGAGTCTGGTTTTGTCTTTTAGGTAAGTCTGGTTTTGACTTTTAGATAAGCACATAGCTTATGTTCATTGAGGCATTATGAGGCAACATAGATGAAATGCCTTAGAGGTCACTGCAGACTTCTTTCTCTTCCTGTTGTGTTGTGACTAAAGGTGGATTACACAATTTCATAATGAGCTAAAAGGGACAGAAATGATGGTGGGATAATCAGAGCAATTCAGCTTTAACAGAATCAGAGCCTTAGTCAGACAGTAAAGGTTACTACAAGGCAAGAAAATGTTCAGTTTCCCAGTGGTATCTTGTCAAAATGATGTCACTGACTGCATATCCTTCTCTTCATGCTCCCTGACAGAGCAAGTCACACTGTACCTTCCAGGCAGCCCCATAAGAAGTCTGCACAGCTGGAGACACCTTGGAAAGCTCAACTTGAAAAATCCTATCAGTCCAGATAGCCCAGGATGATAGGAGACCAAAGATATATATATATATTTTTATCCTCATACTTGAATATATGAAACCCAGAATTTGATACGGATTGTAAAGTATGAGCTTTGTTGCCTATTTTCTTTATGCCTGAATATTGAACAGAGATGAGGTCGTATAGAAGTAAATATAAGCCTAAAGAATCATTTTAGCTTTTGTTAAAAACGCCTGTCACAAGTCTGCTTTTCCTAAAGGTTTGGGAGATTTCCCCCATTCCCTTTCATCTCAAGTCAGTCCATCAAAAACATTCTTCTTCACTATATGTAGCATAATACTGAAAACATCATTAAACGTGCAGATTTTTTTGTGTGCTTCACATGTAAACATTTAGTGAAGTCATTTTTGAAGAAAAGCTTATCATGCCTCAAATGCAGACCAGGCTGTTGTACATCCATGTGCTCTGGAAAAGTCCTAAACTTTGAAGAAGGACCCTAGAAAACTGTGTAATCAAGCCAAGAGATCGTATTCTCAGAATACATAGGAAATAATATGATTTAGATTTGAAACTTACAGTTTCAGAATCTTTCCCTCTCGGTGGTACATCAAAGACAGTAATAGTACACATTTGTTCATAGGTAGAACACAGTTCTTTGAATCATCCCTGTGTAAGAATTAGCTTTGGCAGATCACTGTCTCTCCATTACATTAATGAGTTCTTCCGTGGTTACTGAGGGTTTGTCCTGGTGGGTCCTGACAAAATTCAGCACAATTTGGTTGATTTGCATACATGAATCCCAAACATTTTCATAGCAATCTCCAAGTAAGGAGGAGAAGCCATATGAGTATAATTGCAATATCATTTTCCCTGACCTGGCCTTCCTTATTCTTCTTTAAAAACCAAACTGTTGCTTTTGGATGCTCTTCTTTGAAGTCTGTCATAACCAACACCCTACTGCAAAAGCATCCACTGGGACTGCTGTTGCCCAGGGGACAAGGGCTGTCCTCTTGGTCACAACTGACAGTTCCAGAGTCTGTTTCCAAGCCCACCGCTTGAGCACTGGACCCTCTGAGCTGGGGTCAGGCATTCAGAAATATGCAGCACAGGTTTGTCACACAGGTTTCTTTATCCAGGGTGCCAGCACAGTTTCAGGTGCATACCAGTGACAGTGTCATCCACTCCCCCAGAAGTCTGCAAACAGGGAGTTGAAACAGCACTCTCCCTTAAATGGTTCCTCAGATATAGCATTTCACATTCTCATATTGTGTGTAATTTCACTGTAGGCATCTTTCATCAACTTCTAAGCTGATTAGTTACTTTATGCCTATCCTAAACTCACATTAAGATGTCAGCTGTTATCAGCATTAGGTGTCCAGTTCTTGCTGACACCTTAGTTTATGTGCTCCCCTGCAATATCACAAGTTTTCTCTAGCCCTGGTTAGGCCTTTGGTGGATTACGCTCGTCCTGTTCTTTACTCTGTTTTCAGTTAAGCCCTCATGCCACTCATCACTGCGGTTGCCCAGGTACAATAATTAAATTTCATATTTTTCAGGCTTTTGTAACTGCTCTTACAGCTGCAATGAAATTTGTGGAGCAAGGAACAAGAGAGAGAGAGAAAATGAGCTGTTTTGTCTCTAAAAGATATTGCTAGCTGCTCTCCTACTAGTTGGAAGTAGGGATAAGTGGTCCTACGCTTTTTAAAGCTTTCAGTGTCCAGGGCTAAACTTCATCTACCTTTAACACTGCCACATGGCTTACTAGAAAGTTTTGCTTTGTGTAATCCATAAGCAAAATAGCTTATGTGTTTGAAAGTTCAACTGTCATAACTCTGGTTTAGCCACATTAATATCTGTATAATGGAGTAACAGCGGTGAAAATTTACCATCTATGCAAGAACAACAATAATCTGTTTCTGAGCAACTTTAGATGCTGTTTGTGAATTTTTATGAAAGCCATGAAGACATGTCAAAGACGGCTTAAATGCTGGACTCCTTATACCCTTTTCTGTCCCTTCAAAGTTAAATCAAAATTAAGCTATGCAAATAAATGAATCTTGGAAATCAGCAGCATAAAATCTGGTACTTCTCATCTATTGAATTGACTTCTCAAGTTAGTCCATCAGCCCTAGGCAGCAGATATGTTCTGCCTGAGTGCATGTAAGTGAGCAAGCATTTTGGGTTTAAAATATTTTTATTTACAGACACATGATTTTTAGGAAAAAAATTAAAATCCTGGTTCCTACAAACTCTCCTTGACCAGCTTGGTTGAGGGAGAAGACAACATAAGCTGTTAAACCATACCTTGTCTACAAGCAGAACCCAGGGAAGTTATTACTCTTAAGAAAGTTTGAGAGATCTCTCTAGCCTGCATGATGAAATTATGTAAGTTTAATTTCACCCCACTTGGTTGTGTGAAGTCCTTAAGTGATAATTGTGTATGAGAAGTCCTCTCATTATATTCTGTAGAGAGACTGACATTTCTGACCATGAAAGAACATTTGAGGATAAATCACTGTAAAAGATCCCATTACTCTTTGGAACAGTATGAACAAGAGGCTGATAACTGTGCTCTAATGTCATCTGTATAAATTTCTCACAGTTACATTATTATCAGGGGAGTAATTTTGAGACTATTTTCTCGAACAAAAGGCAAACTTTAAATTGCAAAAATATCATAGCTCGTTAAATAAGGATGTGAATGTCACTCTAACATAACCAAACTTAGTTCATTTTGATGCCATAGTTGTCATTTGTTGTACAACTCTCTCAGAACAGTAATAAGACAAGAATTAGCAAAACCATTTTGAAAGCCCTTTATCAATGTCCTTTATCTCTCAATCCTGCATACATGTCATACTTACATACTTACATACAAACACATGCCATACTTATATGCAAATAAGGAAGATACCAATAGATGGCATTTGATAAAAGTTGGCATCATTTGGGGGTTTTGTAAGAGCAATGCATATAGCAGCTATGCACAGAAAACAACATCCTCCAGCTACTCTTTGCATTAACATTTAATAGTGTGATCCATTTTTCGGCTCCAGTCCTGAAAATCACTGCATATGCATATAGAGAGTATGTGTGTTTGTTCATTTGTGCTTATTTTTGCATAAGTCCATCAGACCTAAACTGGAAGGTATCTACCCATTGTTACCAAATTTAGAAAGTGGATGCTGTTGTACAGCTTTTACCTAAAATAAAAAGATAGCATTAATTTAAACTAAAATATTCTGCCACTTATAATACTGCTTTTCACAAGTCTATGTCTTTTTATTCATAGGATCAAATAATTTTCCAAATATAATAAACCAGTGTCTGTTTTGCATGGGTCCTTGTGTACATAGTTACGACATATCAAGGAGAGAAAGAGAGAAAGTGTGCATCAAGAACTTGTGTACATACAGAAAATAGACAATCTTAATAAATGTCTTAACAGCTTGCATCATTTTGAAATAGACCTCCATTTGCTAAGAAACCTCAAATATAAATAAGGTCTCTCATATCACAAATCTTAGGGATTTTCCTGTGGCTTAATTATCCACCACCCCCATGCTAACTAGGTTTATACTTTGATAAGATAGTAGTTTGCCTATTATCACAATTTCACTATGTTTTCCAGTTTTTCCTCTCGTATATTCAACCCTTGTTTTCCATACAGCATGTGTTGGAGTACATACTTAAAGCAATGCAGTGATAGAAGATTAGCAGAAAAAAACTGAACTATTTAAACGGACACTTTATCCCTTACCACACTGGCTGACACACCTACCCAATTATGAAACCCTTCTTTTTTTGAGTGGAGGCACAAGAGCATCACTGGTTGGACTAGGAATAACAATACACCTGTAGCTATATCTTTTATGTCAATGATATACTGTACCTATACATTTATATACCATAAATATTCCTGTTTATCCAATATGCATTTATACTATGCATTTATATAACCTTACATTTTTCTTAAACATGTTTCTTTCTATGTACAAGATTTTTCTTTATTCTCATCCATTTAGATCTGCTCACTTTGTAAACACTTGGTATTGCTCCAGTTTTGATCCTTGGTAGAAGGGATTACTAGAACTGGCAGAAGTATTTGCTTATAGTATTAGATACAACAAGTAATGAAGAAGCAGGGACTTCTGCATTATTACAATAAGTTGCACACTCAATTTCATAGCTGTTTCTAACTACAGCCTCTTTCCCTTCATTTTGATGCTTTTAATTCTAGTTTCTCCCTGATATGTGACTGGTAAACTGATGCCTGGGATTCTGTTGTAGCTGCCAGCCTATTGTATGCTTATCTTTCAGGAAGAGAAGATGTTCGCATATGTGACCTATCGCTATCCTCTGATGCTTTTGCTTTGCAAACAGAAGATTGTATTTCCATTGCCCTCTGTGTCTGGAGAAAAAGATACAGCACTAAGGAGTTTTTCCTGTGTTGCAAATCAATCAGGTTTGCAGGCAATCAGGCTGATCCCTTTCCTACCTTGTCCTCATTACCACCATTCCTAGTTATTTTCACTTGGCATTTGTACTTTATCTCTTCTCTTCTGCTCTAATCTTAAGTCCCTCTGGGTTTTTCTTTCAGCTTCTCATTGTGATGAATTAACAAGAATTTGCAAAGGTGCACAAAAGGTATGACCGCATTTTGCTGTTTTTTCCTCACCTTTTTAGCACTGCCTTTTACCAATGCATGCTACTGCAGGAAAGCTCTGGGCAGGACATTGTGAATAAGCCACAGGTGCCATATGGCATGAACTGCTGCCTGACCTCCAGAAGGGCAGATCTGTGGCTGGGGAAGTGTGGGAAGGCCTGCCTCAGTATTTTGGGGGTCAATACAACCACCGCCCCTTTAGGATGCACCTGCACTCACTGCATGTGGTGTTGGGTGTTCAGTGCTCCCTGTATCAACAACTGTCCCCGTGCCTCCATGTGCTTCCCCAAACCACTCCCAGCACTGCCCTACCCTGATGCCTTGTGAGCAGAAATCCCAAGTTTGTTTTTAAGCAAACTCAGATTAAACCCTCACTTCCAGGTATCTCTTCTCCTTCAGCACATGAAAGCTGAGCTCTGAAAGGTCTCCTGATGCAAACTATCTCAATGACAAAACATACCAGTTATTAGAGACAGTGTTGGGAGATGTACTCAGATGAGTAAAGATGACTGTAATTGTAATTTTTGGAATGCTTTGGACCTTTGGCTCAGCTACTCGAATGTACTTGAATGCACTGGCCAGATGGCAGTGGCAAGGTGTACAGCACCATAGGCCTGGGTCTGCAGAGCAATCCATGGGTTGCAGAAGACCTGATGTTCACCCTACATACATTACAGGTGATTTATTTCATTTTAGCTGTAGTATGGAGCTGTGGGCTGGACACTGACTAGTAGCTGAGACGCATCTTCTTCTTGCTCCGTTGGCTTGATAGGAGTGCCCTGCCATGAGAACCAGCTGCAGCAAATGGGGCAAAGAGGAAACTCACTTCAAAGCACACACCCCACCTGAAATGCTAAGAGAATAGAGACTCATTTAGCAACATACAGCAACCGAAGTTTTCTTTTGAACTATATGGGTTTTGCCTTGTATTGTCTCAGAGAGCATTCAGATAAACCATGGTAAATTGAGCTGAGCTGTGCTGGCAGTTACCCTCACTGAGGCTAAGCAGGCAAAGGCAGTATGAGGTCTAACTGCTCTTCTAGATCTATTCCTAGTTGCTACTTTTCACTGCTGTTATTTACTATAGAATCCTTTTGTTCTGATATTTATTCCATAAAGCATTTCCAGATACAGCTGTCATCAGGAATGCTGCACAAAGTAAAGTAATATTTAAGATTTCTTCCATAAATAGATTATAAGCCAAATATTATTCCTGCCTAGAATATTATGAAAAGTTGGGCCTTCTTTTGAAGAACATTTCTGTAACAGAACAGCTTAAACTAAATTCTACCTTTTGTGTTACAGTAGGGAGCACTCACAAATAGCAGGGCCTTACCTAGAATTCAAATACTGCACCCAGCACCCCTTCCCACAAAGGATATTGCAGGATTAGACAAGGTTAGAGCATGGCACTGAAAATTATTAACCATGAGAAAGCTGTTTATCATAGAAACATAGAACAGTTAGGGTTGGAAATGACTTTAAGATCATCCAGTTCCAACCCCCATGCCATAAGCAGGGACACCTCACACTAAACCATGCCACCCAAGGCTCTGTCCAACCTGGCCTTGAACACCACCAAGTAATGGGGCATTCACAACTTCCTTGGGCAACCCATTCCAGTGCCTCACCACTCTCACAGTACAGAACTTCCTCCTTATATCCAATCTAAACCTCCCCTGTTTAAGTTTGAGCTCATTACCCCTTGTCCTATCACTACAGTCCCTAATGAGGAGTCTATCCCCAGCATCCCCATAGGCCTCCTTCAGATACTGGAAGACTGCTACTGGAAGGCTGCTATGAGGTCTCCATGCAGCCTTCTCTTCTCCAGGCTAAACAGCCCCAACTTTCTCAGCCTGTCTTCATGAAGGAGGTGCTCATGGCCCTTCTCTGGAATTGTTCCAACAGCTCCATGTCCTTCTTATGTTGAGGACACCAGAACTGCATACAATACTCCAAGTGAGGTCTCATGAGAGCTGGGTAGAGGGGCAGGAAGTTTAGGAAGATAGATTAAAAGCCTGGGATTGCTTTTTTTTGAAAGGCTGTGAATAAGAGAAGACATGATAAAAGCATATGAAATAATTAATGTGATAGAGAAAACTGATTAGAAACCTCTGTTCTTCCTGTCTCATAGCGTGTGTGACAATGAAACATTCAAAGAAATCAAAAGGTGAGAAATTCAGATCTGATAAAAGGAAATATTATCCTATACAAAACATAATTAGACTGTGGAAGTGATTACCACTGATTGCCCTACTGGCCAAGAAAGTAGTTCAAAGTTAAAGTTAAAAAAACAAAAAGAAAACATAATGTGTTCTTTGTTTAAAAAGCCATATAATAGTAATACAAAAGGGGGAATAAAGGTGTCAGAAAATCTAAAGTATTTCAGAGATACAAACCACTCAGTAGCTGATAGGGGTAGGATGAGATGGTGTACGTGTTTCCTATCTGCTTTTCACTGTGTTTCATTAACCTACCTGAAAGCACATGGATTGGCCTCTCCCACAAGGCATCCATCTGTCATCACATACAGAAAACAAAACGGAGCACCTGAAATTAAGGCTGCGAACTTCAGTGCAAAGGAGCCTGTGGTTACTACTGTCTACGGCTTAACTGCCAGCATATCTTGTCTCGATTTACCATAGATTATCTGAATGCACTCTGAAACAATAAAAGGTAAAATGCTGTTGTACTTACCTGGTTGTCCCTTCAAGCATTTTTCTTAGTCATAAAAAAAGTCTTTTCTTCTTGCTGATGTCAATTGGAGGAGAAACAGAACTGGCTTTTACAGCTTGAGATCCTCCACTACACTGATCCTTCATAACAACCTCTGTCAACATCAGATTTGTAGCCTTCTGCACCTCATGGACATACAACTACATTTCTTTCTGTTACAGGAGAGAAAAAAGTTATAGCAGAGGATAAAAGTTGTAGTTATTTTGGCATGGAACTTAAAAATATTTATCAATTCAGCATCCTAAAGGCAGGATGTTATAATTCAGCTATCCCCATAGTTTGCTTTGCACACAGGAATTTGTTCTATTAATACCTAAAGTAAACCTTTTACTTAATACCATGAAATTCTGGTGCTCTTTTAGCTCTTCCAATATTTCCCTGGTTATCTTCTTTACTGGTTTCCTTATTTCTAGGCAAAGAACCAACCTCAGGAGGAAATGTGAAGAGCCAAATGTGCCTTGGGAGGAGGGAGGAAAACTTTGGTTTAGAAAATAAAGAGTGAGAACGAGAGCAAGTGACCTATAGGGACAGATCAGTTCCTTGGCAAGGTTGCCTATTGTCAAGATGAAAATTCCTTTTTGGGCAAGATGAATATAGGCAGATACATATAAACAGGAATCACATGTTCCTCTTCTGTGTGAAGGAGGCATTTATGATCTGAACTCCAGATTTTGGACGAGACAACAATTCAATGGTACTCTCTATGAAGTGCTTTGGGAGAAGGTAGGAAGGTAAGCAATGACTTGCACCTGCACAATGTATATTAAAACAAGAGTCATTGAGACCCTCTCTGTCAAACAATTTTATTAATATTAGCGTGCACATTGCCTGCCTGGTGACCACAGTGCAATTAAATAGGTGTCTGTGAATAGAGGAGTGAAATGATAGGGTAAATAATCCTTTGCTTCTTCTGGAGTAGTTGAGTGAAGCAGCTTTAGACAATTTTAGTTACTTGAGATTACAGAGTTCTTCACGCAGTCATTCTTGAGGCATTATTCATTTTAGAAAGACAAGGTGTAAAGCCTTGACTTATTTTAGATCATTCCATATATCATATTAATATATGTTATATATTAATGATTATTTCAGTATATCCTATTTTGATCTGCACCAGAATAATTAAGAGTTACTGAACCACTTAACAGTTACTGAACTACTTCAGCTTTTCTAATCTGCTTCCCACTTTTGAGATATTTTGGTGATTATTATTTGGTTTATAGATTTTTTTGTTAATAAAAAATAATGAAGTCATTATTCCTTTTATAACAGAAATAACACTATATTTTAAAAATTATAGATAAAATTACACTATTTGACTTAGAATATTTAGAAATAATTGCTTTCAACTCCAATTTTAACTGGAATTTTCTTTTCCATGCCAGAAACAAAAATGCCACTTTAATCTTTTGACTGGCTCTGACTGAAAGACAAGTAGGCTAGGAAAAATTGGTTTCAACCAACCATACAGTACAGTTGAAATAGAGTAATTTTCTAAATAAGCCTAAGCATCTTGGGCTGAAATTTAAGAGTTGCCAAAGTACAGGATCAAATGAAGGTGAGGACAGAGCAATCCCAGGCACAGCTACAGGCTGGGCAAAGAGGAGATTGAGAGCATCCTTGCTGAGGACTTGGGGTGGTGGTCAATGAGAAAACGAACATGAGCCAGCTTCACTGTGCGCTTGCAGCCCAGAAAGCCAACTGTATCCTGGGCTGCATCAAAAGGAGCGTGACCAGCAGGTCAAAGGAAGTGATCCTGTCCCTCTACTCTGCTCTCAGGATACCTCACCTGGATGGAGTATTGTGTGTGGTTCTGGTGTCCTCAACATAAAAAGGACATGGAACTGCTGGAACAAGTGCAGAGGAGAGCCACGAGGATGATTGGGGCTGGAGCATCTCCCATACGAAGACAGGCTGAGAGAGTTGGGGCTGTTCAGCCTTGGGAAGAGAAGGCTGCATGGAGACCTCATAGCAGCCTTCCAGTATCTGAAGGGAAGGGACTCTTCATTAGGGACTGTAGTGACAGACCAAGCGGTAACGGGTTCAAACTTAAACAGGGGAGGTTTAGATTGGATATAAGGAGAAGTTCTTTACCGTAAGGGTAGTAAGGCAATGGAATGGGCTGCCCAAGGGTGTTGTGAGTGCTCCATCCCTGGTGGTGTCCAAGGCCAGGTTGGATGAAGCCTTGGGTGGTATGGTTTAGTGTGAGGTGTCCCTCCTTGTGGCAGGGGGGTTGGAACTAGATGATCTTAAGGTAATTTCAAACCCGAACTCTTCCATGATTCTATGATTAATGTGTTAACAAATGCTCTTTATAAACTAGAATATAAACTAGACTAGAGTAGAAAAGTATAGGATAGAGTAGAACAGGACAGAACAGAGCAGACTAGACTAGTCTAGACTAGACTATATTTCTCAATTTAATTGAATTGGGGAAGGCTCCTGCATGCTGTATGTAATCTGCTTCACCATTCCACCTGGATGAAACTAAGCGAGCACCACCATCCCTATTCATGTTATTTGTATTTGTTGTGATTAATGAGCAGGCATTGTTTATGAGGTTATTTTTTTTTCCCTGATTCAGAGAAAATCTAATTTTCTTAAAATACCATAGCTCATGCAAATGAACCTAATGATATTCTGATCTTTAGAGCCAGAACTTTATCTATCTTCCCTTCAAAGAAGATAGTGAGGGAGAGGGAGGATTCCTATTCAAAGCATTTTTTCTCACACTCATGTCTTCCTAAAACAAAATCAAATTGTTGATCTCAAACCACATGGTAGTATTCTTCAAAGAAATCTTCCTAGTGTGTTTTCATGCCCACCCAGAGAGATGGAGTTCCTGGAACATTTTATCAGTTCAATGGGAGCTAGGAAGGTCAGGAATATAAAAGACACAGTGTTCTTTCAGGCAAATTCTTCCTGTTTTGATATCACCATCCTTTATGAAAATAAAAAGTCTTCAGTTTCTGCTGTTTTAAGGTCTTGGTCTAGCTGTGCAACATAGCTTGAAAGAGACATCCCCATCTGCATACACAGACAGTGAAAATAAATGGTAAGAGGGGCTGGTTCTTATATATTGTTTAAACATTTTGATAATTTCAGGGAAAACTAGCTTTGAATTAAGTCAAGAAGTGACATGAAAAGCAGCTCACACCTTGCTGTATGTCTTTGATTTATTTATATATGTTGTTTCCAAAGCTATTAAAATAATGTCAAGCATGTAAGGATAAGCTTTAATAAGATATCTCTGACAATGGAATAATGCCTCTAACAATGAAATATTGTGGTTAAGTGCATTACGTGCTATAATGCACCATTAACAACTGTTATATGTCAGCTACACAGAGAGATGCTATGGATTATCAATGAGATGCTTTCAAACACTCAACAGGACTGCTTGGCCTCAGACTTGTAGCAGTCAGCCACTTCAGGGACAGACAGACCTTTTCCTCAAACCAGATAATTACCCCCTGGGGCTATGGATAAGGGATGTCAGTAAATACTTGTTATGTGAACATTTCACCTGGAAATGTGTTTTCTTCCTCATAGATCTGGCTTAGGACTTTATGTATCTTTTTGTGCGTGGCAAGCACTGAAGTTATCTGAAGCAGCTGGACTCTTTTGCTTTACTGCGCAGTAAGAGTTTAATACCACTGAAACAAGAATGCACATACCTTTTCTGTCAATCTGAAATGTGTGACTTACAAGATTTCTTTTCTTTATGTCCTAGAACTAGCACATCATCAGAAAAAGCACAGACCTACTGGCCACATTCTTATACATCTTTTATTTCCCCCTTCCTGATGAACTGCTTTGATCTCATTTGTCATTTTCATATAGTGTGGACTATCCCATGTTGGATCTCAGCCTTGGGTGGTTTAGAAAGGGAACAACCTTCTTTTTTGAGCTTTTGTTTGCTTTTGGAATTACCTGAGACAGCAGCAAGTACTTCAAATATGAATATTACAATCAGAACAGTGGGTCTTCAATGTAGCTTAAGGAGGATTAAAAGTGTCTTTGAGGCAGTACACATGCTTTACTGATAATGCATTTGGAAATTAAACCAAGGTAGGTATCTCTTACAGCAAGATTCATCCTCCTGTCTAAAGCCCTTCATGACCCTGAGGCCTTGTCCCTGCCAAAGTCCTTTCCACCCCAGAGTTTACATCCCTACTTTGTCACCTGAAGGACCCTTAGCCCTTTCTGCTGTGGTGACAGCCATCCAGCACAGTTTCATCACTGAGGGGTCCCTTAGCTCACCTCCTTCATGGCTGTCCTCATCTGTCACTGACTTCAGTGAAGAGACCACCAATGAGGGAAGATGTTTGCTGGTATTTCACAATCCTGAAAATTTTGCATACATACTTACAAGCAGAAACAATTTGCACACAATGTATTGCAACCATCCCTCCCTTACATGACAGCATTTTTTTCCCACAGCTTTGCAAAGTTCTTGGTACAGCAAGCTCTTGGTACAGCAAGCTCTTATCCTTTGGACAGCTGTAAATGCAAAGAGGGTGTGGGGGAAATTCTCATGAAATTTTAGCATTGGGTTAATTAGTCTATAATGAAAGATGACAGCAAGCTCTACTATTCATGTCTATTTTTAATTCACCATTTTTTCCTACCCATGTCTGATCTCTGGTGAAGTCAGAGGCCCTTTCTGGATTTGCCCTGCATCTCCTGGGTCCAGGGTCCTGATGAACATCATACGGGAATAAGCCCAGGGTTGGCAACAAAGTGCACTCAAAGAAGCCATTGGGGTTCTTCTGTTACTTGCTTTGAAATATCATTTGGCTGACCGACCTTCCATCACTAAAGAGATTTACTTTGCTTCACATGCAATTCCAGTATTTCTATTTCCTGCACACAATGTGGTTCAAGTGCCAGCATAGTTAGTGCTACCTCCTAGAGGATGATGATATGGATGCAAGTAAGCAGATTAAATCCTTTGAGGGCAACTTTGATAAACACAGCTGGGATTTATAAGTGAAGCAAATCTGGAGGGGTAGCTTAGTTTCATTAAGGGTGCAGTCACATCCAAAAAAACATCTCTTGGAATAAGCTGTAGTCTCTAATCATGAAAGCCCAAAGGAAGATATATATACAAAACCTGAAAGATTCAGAAATATTGGGCAGTAAAAACTGCCTAGCATCTGGTCTCATTCTATGTAGCTTTGTCAGCCTATACAAGCAGCAAAGCTGAACCTAAGTTTTGGACCAATGATGTTTCATAAAAGAAAAGCAAAAGCCATATAGCACTTCACACAGCTATTCAGATCAACAGTGTAAATCAATTTTCTTCAGATGTGACCCAATAGCAAATCAGGGACATTTGTTCCAAGAAACTAACCACTCTTTAAAACATGTTCCCCCTACAGAGAATATAAATTATCAGAGGGGCAAATTTGCCACAAATGACATGCTGTAGTCACACAGTAAGTGTGTCTCTGAAGACCAGAGTACTATATAGCATGATATAGAGCATTATATAGTACATAATTATAGGACATTATATGGGGTATAAATGCAGGATATTACATAGCTAAAAAAAAAAAAAAAATTGTTCCAAATTTCCCTTGAAGGTAAGGCATGAGGTATATCAGGTAACATGTTTTTCTAAAGTCCTTGATTTTAGCAAACATGAGGTGTTTTGTGCTCCTATTGTCCTATGCGGGTTTGTGTTTTGGTAACCATCATGTGAGATGTAAGAAGTTGGACTGCAGGAACCAGCCTGTTTTAAACAAAGATCAAGAAAAGAACAGACAGTTGATCTGAAAGTTTAATTTCAACCTGAATATACAATCTGAAATGTTCAAATTTCATTTGCTTGTTTATTTGTTTTACTGTAGCTCATTCACACATGATGCTGCATTAAGTAGTTCAATTTATTGCTAGCAATAAATCATAGAAGCATAAAATGATTTGGGTTGAAAGGCACCTTAAAGGTCATCTTAGTCCAAACTCCCAGCCAAGAGCAGGTGCATCTAGAACAGGTCCTGATTTGAGATGCAACAGGTTTGTTTTTTAACCTTTTCCCTTTTAGTTTTATGTTCTCTTCCCTTATTATTTCCCTTGTCATTACTATTTAGTACTATACTGTACTTTAGTTGTTAAACTGTTCTTATCTCAGCCCATGGGGTTTACAATCTGTTGGTTCTCCTCCCTACCCTGTCCAGAGTTGGGAAGAGGAAATATGAGCTGTGGGATGCTCAGTTACCAGCTGGGTTTAAACCATGGCATTCAGACCTCCACCCAGCCTGACCTTGAATGTTTCTAGTGTTAGGGCATTTACCACCCCTTTGAGCAATATGTGCCAGTGGCAGCAGAAAAGTTCGGTTATTCATTCCTTATGTGAATAAATGTTCTTACAGAAGAAATGAGGATAAAAAACATTCCTATTTCTTAGGCCAGATTTGCAAATTTCTTCCCAGCCTCATCACTGTTCGCAGAGAGGTATTGGATCATCCTAATGTAAAACCATAATGTTAAGGATTTGTCATAAAATTTCCAGCAGTTCTCTCCCTCCATACACTTCTGTGCTAC
The DNA here is from genome assembly GCA_002631895.1 of Agapornis roseicollis. Taxonomy (NCBI): domain Eukaryota; kingdom Metazoa; phylum Chordata; class Aves; order Psittaciformes; family Psittacidae; genus Agapornis; species Agapornis roseicollis. The sequence goes on along the minus strand of NDXB01015359.1, from coordinate 61,902 downwards.
TGTCACAAAAGCTCCAGCATTTCCTTCAGGCAATGACCGTTTCCCCAGCTGCATACCTCTCTGATTGCCAGGTGACCAGCTACTTGCACATTGCCAGCTGGAGCAGCATCATGGAAATAACTGATACTTTAAGAAAAAGGGACTGTGAATTAAAAAAGGAGTTTTTCTTGACCCAAAACAAAACGTTTAGCTCAATTCTGGATATTTGAATACTTTTCAAGTATTGTTGCTAGATAAGTTTTGAAACAAAATGTTGCTCTAGAATGAAAAATTGGAACGTCTTACTTTGAAAATGTCAAAACACTCTGTCTCAGAAAAGATCTCTTTTCTTTCAGCTTGAGCTGCTTTAGGAACTAGATACAAAATCAAGAATTATTTTGGACAGTCACGACATTAATTTTTTGGCAGACATAATTTCAACCCTAATATTTCAAATAGCCAGAGACAGCAGGACAAGTGTTCGAGTTTACAAACTGTGAGCTCCTCTGAGCGCACCTCGGATTTCTGGAACGGCTTTTCGGGTGCCAGCAGACATACTTAAAATATTTTTCTACATTTGTTTTTCCTCATTGGACAAATGAAAGAATATAAGATAATGTAATTTGAATGTCAAATCATGTACTTATCTGGAAATTGTTTCGTGTCCTCAGCAGTTACATTACATAGCTCTTGTCAATACTATAAGGGAAGAACATTTTTCTTCTAAATAGGGTTCAGCAAAAAGTGCTGGAAGTAAAAGCTCTGATCCTAAATCTTTTGTTTTCCTCACCAAGGGAAGCACATGTGTGTTTCTCTGAAAAGGAGCAAACTCCGCCATGAAACAGCACCAAACAGCCAATTCTCTGGCAGTATCTTTGGATGCAGCAGCCAACTGGCAGCTCCAGCAGTGGTGTGGGCAGCAGACACTTTCACACTTGTTCACAGCACTGCAGTTTCCTAAGGATGCCTCCAGCAGCACAAACTAATCACCTCCCTGTGTGTACAAGACAGAAGATACAGCCAAGAAGCCACAAAGTCTAATGCATCTGATTTAATATTTTCAGGAGAAAAGTACAGTTCACCAGTAGTTAACTTTCTGGAAGCTATAAGAAAGACCCTGAGGACATGTATTCTTAATGACTTTATAATCATCCATGAAATATCAAAGGTTTGCTACTTCCAGGTTCGAGTTCTTGTTAGTTACAAGTTTTAGGTTCGCAGAAAACAGATGTCAAAATCTTGCCTTCTAGAATTCATGTATTTCTTTAAAAATTATTCCTCTACCAAAGTGGCAGAGGTAAAGGCTTATACATGTGCTTGATTTTGCAATTCATCAAGACCATTGAAACTGATGGACATAGAAGTTAATTCAGACAGATCTTTGGAGGGTGAAAGCATGTAGAAATAAAACAGAGCTGAGAAGCTCAGATCTTAACTGAGATTCATAAAGAACCAGTTTTAACTTTCTGTTCCTTTATAGACTTTAGTTTTGGCCAGGAAGAAATTATTACAGCCCAGAGTCTTTTCTGGGAGCTGCTTTTTTGAATTAAATGACAGCAATAGTAGGTCTCAATTTACAAGGATTTTTTTGTAGGTGGGTAAATAAAAACTTGTAAAATTCTCCAACAGTAAAATAGAGAGAATTGCATAAAAACCAGAGATAGCTGGCTATGCTGGTCTTGCAGATTTGTAAGATGTCTACCAGCTGCAACCTGCTTCAGCAGCTAAACCTTCTGTGAGTACAGCAGCTGTGAATGATGATTACTGTGACCCTTGCATATGTGATCTGCTTCCTTCTGACATATAAAACTGATTTAATAGATGCAAAATATTGCACTGATCTTGGTTTTCAGGTCACTTAATGCCACAGAAGCTATAAAAAGCTATGTCTTAGGAATATAATTCTTGGATTAGTTTAAAAAGTGTTTTGGTTTGGTTTGAGTTTTTTTGGGAAATACCTCCATGCCTTAGTTGTTGCTTATTCATAGTTGACATGACTTAAGTATAAAGTTACAATATATTAAATTAATAATATCAAATAGAGTCAAAGCATCATATGGAAATAGAAAATGAAAAATACACTCACTGATGCTATTCTAGATCTGTGTATTGCATCCAGGAGACACAGATTGCATTTAGCTTTCATGCTTCACAGAGTGAAGAAACTCCTTCTATGTCTTTTTGTTTTGGAACAGACACTTGGCATCATCTTCTGTTCATTATTCCTAATTTGAGAAAAGCCATTGCTTTCCTTTCAGGACACAAAGTTTAGAGTTGGTGAATTTCAAAAGCTGGGACTTTTGAAATATTTTTACGTGATGAGTCACTGGTAATTCTGCAGAAGAAACAACAGCTTTTTAAAAAGTCTCCTGTGCAAGCCATTGAAGATACTTCAGGCAAGTAGTCAATGCAGTTACATACACATATATAAGTTCACAACACACACACATAAACATTTGTGCTCTTACATGTTTGAAATCATACTCAACAGTGTTGTTGGAATGTATCTACTTCATCATATTTCTATGATTGAAGGCTTTAAAGCTAATTTCATATACATATACAAAGTGAAAGGACTTATTAGTGTTCTGTTCTTCTGTAGTGCCCGGATGATTTTTCAGATATCAGCCACTTCTTCTGTAGCTCAAGGCCAATCAAAAATAGTCACCCAGACTAATTCTTATGGTAAGTGTTTCTCTGATCCTGGCACATTTTCCTCCTCCCATTACAAGAAAATATTAAAATCACATTTTCCCTAGCTTCAGAACCCAGTCCGCAGACAAACCCTTTTTAAGAAGCCACAGTGGGTCCTGACACAGCAAATGTAGTTAATCATTGGTCAGACTCTGAACATGAGTAGCCTCACTGAACTCAGTGGGAGTGTTCACATATCACAAATGAGAATGTAACTCAGTGCAGTGTCTTGGGCCACTGCAAGCATATTTTGTGTCAGGCAACTGAAAACAGCAATGTACCACTCTAAGACAGTTCTTTGCTAACCGGTTCTGTAATCTAGGCTTCATGTTAGGGCAAGACAGCTGGCAGTTTCAGGGAAGCCCTGTAATAATCAGGTATTGTTTTCAAAATTTATTTTCAAGATCCAGTTGATAACTGTATTCTGGAAAAAAACAGAGATGGTTTTATTTCCTGCTTCAAAATATTATATGCCTCTATTCCTAGAGAAATGTTGAATAGAGCAGTTTATACCAAGACTGAAATTAAACTGAATTCTTTCCTTCCATTTTCATCCATTTACTTAGTATATTCCAAGTATAGGTCTGAATGTAGTTAAAGGACACAGTTTTTGAAGACAAAATGCATTCCTTCATGCAATTTCATGGAGTGCTTTTTGAATAAAGCAAAGTGGGAAGTAAGGTCTCTTGCCACAATATTCTTGCCTTTATTTAGAAACATTATTTACAAACTACTCATTCACATTTTCAGTGAGGCTGTCTTCCTCTATGCCGTTATATAAAATTGCTTTAGTACTACAGTATTAGAGGCAGATGCTAGATTGCTATGTTCTTCGACACTGTGATCAGTTGTGTAACAGCAACAACAGGGTACCCTGAAACACATTAGCATTCACTGTTATATTCAGGTTTTACCATGAAGCCCATTTCTTTTCCTGGAATGGAAAATCTCTGGTAGAAAAAATGTTTCTAAATTTTTAATCAAAGAGGAAAAAAAAAAAAAAAAAAAAAAAAAAAAAAAAAAAAAAAAAAAAAAAAAAAAAAAAAAAAAAAAAAAAAAAAAAAAAGGAACAATGTATTTGAAGTGGTTTAGGGATAGTCAGAAACTCATAAGGATTACATACATGTGTTCTTTCTGGTGGATTACATATGTGTGTGTATGTATGTCTATAATGTGTAATAAAATTATTTACTACAGTTTGTGCTTAGGATATTTTGGGTATCTAGGCAGCCCAGCTCTCTCTTCAGTTCCAAAGAGAACTACCAGGCTTTTCTGAGGTTCATCTAAGCTAGCATATTGTAAACTTATACAAAAAATGGCCATGTTTAATTTCCATACTCGACAGAAACACAACAAATTGGGACTTAAAATGAGTGGCATCACAATCTGAAGTTGAGTTGCTTCTCTATTGATGAAAAGAAAACAGTTGAGTCACCAAGAGGTGTCAAGTACTCGAAGTTAAATAGCTCTTGAAGTGTCGACCTGCATGAAATTACCATGAAACAGTCTCTCTCCAAAGGAGTTTTTAGATTTACAAACCAATGGAACAAAGCTGCGTGGAAGGGACTGCAGGAGGCTGCCTGGACCCCAGTGATTGCAAAACCAGGACTTTTGCTCATTCACTAAAAAGAATAATGACTTAGGGGAACTAATCAGTGGACATTTCACCTTCTAATGATGCCTGCCTCTTACTATTTCCCTGAAGATGATGATATTTCTGAAACATACTTTAACATTTTTGGATACAGCTGCACACAGACACATGCATATGTATGTTAAGACAAAGTGTTCCTCTGGGGCTCAGAACTTTGATATTAAACATACAGAAAAAGGTAATGAACTAGCTAGAGATAGTGAATTAGCACAAAAATAGATATGGATGTTCTCACCAAAATGATCTGGAAATGGCCCTTTCCTTGCTGATAAGTTACAATATTCATCTCAGGCAAACAAGTAACATAAGAAAACACTTGAAATTGAAAGTACATCTTCATCACACAAAATACCGTCTTTATAACACAGAGAGAGATATATAAATGAGGAAGTTCCTTGGAATATTTCTCTTTAAGCTAAAATAATTAACCAAGTGTTAATGTGCTGTTTGAAAGATTCTTCAAAACCACCAAACTGTCAAATTGGTATAACATATCTAATTTATTAACAGAAGTAGGAATCGTATTGAACAAACCTGAGCCGTCTGAATATATCCTGTTTGTTACATTTTCACAGAAAATGAAAAGCACTTAGCAAGGAGTCTCTCAACAATTCACCATGTATCACATGCAAAAAGAAAAGGCAGTAGACAGATTGTCTGACAACAAACTCTACTACTCTGTATCCTCTGCTGGAAAGCCCTACATCTGGGAGGAAGGCCTGAATCTCAGATTTTTAAGAGATTTAGATACCTGGACCCAATCCAGAGCCTAAGAACAGGTGCTGAATGCCATCTGAGGTGCCTGTGGGAATTTTGTCTGGCCTCCAGTTCCCACCCCTAAGGGAAGGAGATCTACTTTACATTATACACTGATACATAACGTTTGGAGTACGGGGGAAAGCTGGGGTCTCTCATTGTTCCAGGTGCCACACGATCCAAGATTTTTAGGGTTTTGCCCTACAGGTGTAGGCACCATGACCCAAGTTCCCATAAAGAGAAATTTCTGTTTCTTTATTTGTTTTACTGCTGGTAATAGGGCGAAATTTCATAGATTTGCTTTTATATAAGTGGCCAAACCTGAAATTTCTTATTTTCTTCCCTGTGTTTCATAGCTCAGAGGACTACCCTCTATCAGCCTTTACTCGGACGACCATAAACTTCTAGAAATTAATCTCAACACTGATTTAACTTACCAGCAATCAAGAATTTACTGTGGCTTTTCACAGATTCTTTCAAGGCTGTCAGTAACATTCAGGGCTCTAATTTTCCTTATATTTTTTAACATTGGATTGGCCAGTTCTAGCTTCCATGCATTGAGATGTACACTTTTCTCCAAGAAACCAAACACATCAGATGCACACTCCTTATGTAGGCAATCACAGGTTTTGTAGCACATTGATCCTTAACCTTCTTTTCAATCCAGTGAATAGACAACAGTGCTCAAGGTATTTTTGCAGAGCATGTTTCTTCTCTTTGGTCACACCTTTGATCACATCTCTGATGCCTTCCAGAGCTAGCCATAGTATTTCAGGAGTGACTTTACGAGAGTCAAATGCAAAGGCCGAACCATTTGCCTCCATTTATGGCCAAGTTTTGGTACTATGATTATGAATTTGGCTCTGTTAAAATACATTTATTTGAGTGGATAAGTTTATGAAGTGATTGAGGTTACTCTTTCAGTAACTTTGACTTCAGTAAATTTGACTTCTACACTATTTAGCTCTCCTCAGTGTTTGTGCCATCTGCTGCCTCTGTTAATAAAGTATTTAATTTTTCTTCCAAGTCATTAATAAGCAGCATAGCAAGCTTTTAATCCATTTAATGGGGACCATGTTGATTTTGTATTGTTCTGATTTCCTAATCAAAATGTCATGCTGTATCAGACCAAATGTTTTACAGAAGTCTAACGCATTACATTAACATTGTGACCTTTATCAGACAAACCTATAACCCCAGCAGGAAAGATATCAAACTAGCTTTACACATATTTTTTTAAATAAGCTTATGTTGATTGTATTACAAGTCCCTACTCTGGATACCCACACCAGTGATTCAAACATGTATAGATGACTCTGAAAAACGTAATTGATTTTTTGCTAGCAGACAAAAGGAAAACATAAAAATTTATTCCCTCAAATATCATTCCACTCACATCATGTACCCTTTCTCCACATTGCTTGCTCTATTGCATAATGTTTTAAGGAGTATATTTTTAATGGACTACAATTCAGCCCACAGGTATTTGGGGATGAGTGGAGGGGGTGTATGGGTAGAATAGCTAAAGATCTCTGCACTAACTTTTATATTTACAAATTAATGTACTTTCCATATTAGAAGTGTTTAAAAAATAATTTTTTTTTTTTTTTTAACATGAGACAGGTTGGATAGATTTTTTTGATATCTGGGTAAATTTGGAGGCTGATCTTTACACAGTCATGAAGAAAGTATAACAGGGTAACTTTGTCTTGTTGTAGGACAGCAGAACATTCTCAACATAACACGAGTGTATTTTCATAGCAACGTGATGGTGTATTTTCATAGTAACATAGCAACATTCCCTACTACAGCCAGGGAACAACAACTATATACAAGGAAGTTAAAGATTTGTATTTTTCATACTNAAGAAAGTATAACAGGGTAACTTTGTCTTGTTGTAGGACAGCAGAACATTCTCAACATAACACGAGTGTATTTTCATAGCAACGTGATGGTGTATTTTCATAGTAACATAGCAACATTCCCTACTACAGCCAGGGAACAACAACTATATACAAGATTTGTATTTTTCATACTATCTTTCCTGAAGGAATCATATTAAGAACGTAGCGCTTACAAACAAGGGAATATTTAAGACATTCATTATCAGTTGTGAATAAGATTCATTTTAATGATAATTCCACTTGCCTACACAGTGTTCTTAGATGTGAATAAAAAAACCCAACCATGGGATTAGGCCAAATATTGTCATGGCAACAGAAAAAAAAGGGAAATAATTCTAAAAGGGTTTCCAATAAGCAAGAACAGTTAGCATTCAGTAAGTAACCTTCAATAGAAGTTGACATCTGTTATTCATTTGTTGTTTCTAGGTTTGAAGAAAAGCAGGATAATTGGAAATAGTACAATGTTCTGGGAACATATTGAGTGAAAGGCTCTTAGTGCTTTTAAAATATTGGTCTATTTATCTTTAAAAACAGTTAGCATGTTCCTTCTTTGTTCATTTATAAACTGGACAAGCTAGTTGGAAGGTTGTCTAGATTCAATTATGCCTAGGCAGTAGAAGATCAAAGCCAGCTTTTTGCTTTTAATAAGAGGAATTACTATTTCAGCAGAGCAGGGAACTCCTATTTTTTGGAAATTACGGGGAAGATGAGAATTAATAAATTGTATAAAGTTGCAATTAGATTGTATTGGGGATAGACTGGGACACGTACTAACTCACACAAGAAACATACACCACCGGTGTTTTCCGCTTCCTTGGTTCAAGCACGCCACTGTGTCTTACACACTCCTGTAATGCAATCCTCATGACTCTACTGGTAAGAAAGAATCAGATCAAAATACAGTTGTGGAACCTGAAGAGGAAAAGGAAAGTTATGTTTTTAACACCAAGGGTGGTTGCCAGTGAAACAGTGTACCCTTGGATTTTCCCATACCTGGAATTAGGACACTCTTTGCAACATTTCTAAGAAGTTGATCATGGGCTGTTGAGTGTTCTTTATATGACATTAGAAACCTTGTTTGCTCACCTAGACTAGACAATGCACCGAAAAAAGATCTTTTGTCCTCTGAATCCATGAGACATTTATTCACCAACTTTCAAGTGAAGTGGTTGATTTGAGGCTCACACAGCTTTTGCAGCAGCAGCTTCCAAGTTAGTTAATAGCTAAAAGTCTAGATGTTTGGTTAGGAGTAAAAGAAAACCAAGCGGCAATTAATTTACTTTCTTTGTCTTGAACATTATTTTCATATTTCTTCATAAAAATGAAGGGAGAAAGGAAAAAAAAATAGAAAGAATTATTGACTTTTAAAGCTTACCTCATACTACCTAAATTGGAAGTCTGAAAGGGTACTGCTACGCAAAAGAGTTTTGATGTATTCTTAGAGAAATATAATCTCGCTAAGTTTCATATACTTCTGTCTATATTAGAAGTATTCCAGATTTTTTGAGGGAACACTTCAGAAATGAGTGCGCAATCTGATAGTATAATAATTTTATGTCAAGATTACCTTTTCTGCCCTTAGGGATAGATACTTTATAAACACAAAGACACATGGATAGCTTTTAAAATGGCACCCAGTGGAGTTGTCAGAAATGCTTTTAGTACCCACCAGAATAATTAATTTCTTAATTATCTTGATATTATGGCCAAAAGTTCCTTCTGTAAAGAACCTAAAATAAATACTGACTGAATAAACTTTTGTTATTTTGATTATTTTTACAGCTTGCAAACAATTACAAATTTGTCTGGCAAAATGAAAATGTTCCTTACTGTGTCGCAAACTAGTAGCACTAAATTAGCCCTGAAGTCAAGCAATAATAGATGCCAATCAGTGTATGTAACTACCTGACCAAACATCTATTATTCATCCTTTTTCATTATTCTTACACAGTATGTAGGGTTCTCAGAGGTTAAAGTTCAATAAATATTCCAACACAAAAATCTTCTCTGTCATGATAGCATGATGGATCTGCACAGAAGACATCAGATTGGATTTTAATTTTAACTTGGCTGTCTGTGCTTGTAAAATCAACAAATGCCTGTGACAGCTGATAAGCCAGACACTGTGTGCCTGCAAAATAGGGCAAACAGCTCTCTGTATGTGAGAATGTGTGTATACATAAATACACACACAGTTGCATTTCCACACACTCATTGAAAAGCCCCAAACCAAAGAATTAAATATATAGTGCTTATATGAAATAAGATGCAAGCAGAGAAAGATAGTGATGTTCTGCATTCAGTGTTACAGGTATTTTTTCCAAGGTGTGTTCAAGAAGGACAGATTTTTGACTCAGGATGGCAACACACTGCTTGTCCTGAAGCTCTGATCATCTCTGCAGCATCCTGAAGCATTATGCTTGAGGCTGTGTTAAGGGTCACTACCATTGGTATCGCTTGACTTGTTCATGATTTTCCTCAGGAAGGCAACAGCACATAAAACATTGAATTCAAGAACCAACAAAGAACCATAAATAAACATCTTCCCATTTATAAGATTAAACAAACCAAACCAAAAATACCTGCCCCCCTCCAACACCGCTACACCAAGAAAAAAAAAAACTAACCACAAACCAAACCACAGACACTATTTCCAAAACTATTTAAACTAAAAGAAAACTATGGCATGGCCCTAGTTTTACTCCCAATGTGCCACTCATAAGCTTTGTTTTCTCTCCAGACTGGCAAAAAAACATCTATAGATTACTGTTAACATCAACTGTCCCAGTACTACAAATTCAGGCAACCTCTGAGGCAACGCTAAGATGGCCAATAACCATAGACAATGTGCTGGATGCAATTTCCAATTTGAAAGCAGACTGTTAGAGTACTTTTCCAAAAAAGGCCTGCATTTCAAAGTGATCTAATTTCAGGCTGCACTCTGTAGATCCAATTATATGCAGACATTGCCTTATTCATACTTTGGCACCAAATTTCAGTGTTACAATAGTGTGTTCTGATAACTGACCTAGCCTCAGCTGAACTGTGCAAGACACAGGTCTTGCACAGGTCCCTGCCCCAAGACCTGGTTGCCCGCATGTATAACCCATGATGTCTCCAGATCATTGCCAGCTTGGTCTGATGGGAAAGCTCTGTGCTGCTCAGTGCATCATCCTACCTAGCTGCCAAAGAGCCTGTGCTAGGAGGTACATTTACCAGCTCTTCAGCAGCTGGGAAATTCTTAGCATTAGAGCAGTTTGGGTACAGCCATATATTATTTGTGTGCACAAGAGCAACAACAAAACCCAAAACATAAAAATTAATGAGCTTGTGGGTCTTTGTTTATAAAGACATTTTTGAAAATGCAGCTCCTATTTATTATTATGACTATTTGTCACAGCAAGAGCAGCCTTAATTCTTTCCTTTTCCTTTTCCTTCCCTTCCCTTCCCTTCCCTTCCCTTCCCTTTTTTTCTCTTTATATTTTAACTTCTCCACCAGTCTTAGACCTTACTGCCTTCTTCATCATTTGCTAGCACAGCAGCTNGAGCAGCCTTAATTCTTTCCTTTTCCTTTTCCTTCCCTTCCCTTCCCTTCCCTTCCCTTCCCTTCCCTTCCCTTCCCTTCCCTTCCCTTTTTTTCTCTTTATATTTTAACTTCTCCACCAGTCTTAGACCTTACTGCCTTCTTCATCATTTGCTAGCACAGCAGCTTCAAACACTGGAAAGACTGCTATCAGACAGTAACAAGTATCCAGTAACAAGGAATTTCATCCTTGCTGGTTCATCTTCAGAGACATAGTGATTTTGCCGCCTTACACTGATGTCAGATTCCATGAGTCTGACCCTCTCAGCTGGAAGCAGGTGAGAATTAGTTGGGATGAGGCAGCCTGCACCTGGACCATGTTCGCAAGGGAACCCTCCTTCTGTCTCAGTGCTTCTCTTGCAACTCCCATTGTCCACAACCAGAGCAAATACATTTTCTCTGGACATCAAAAAAGGGCATAGGAAAGAGAGAGGGACCTTTTCAAGTGCTGCTGCTTTAGCTCCCACAGCTGCTGGCACTGGAGAGAGGGAGGGCACGAATTCAGAGACCAAAAGATGCTGTTGTTGCAGTAGTCTTTACTGCTGTGTTGAAGCCATTACCGATCACAATACAGAGCTGGGGTACTCACCGTATTCTGCCAGCCATGGAGATCACCTTAGATCAGCTGGAGATTATGTAATAGGGCTGGAAATAAAATAGGAAGCTGATTTATTCTCATTGTCCATTATTGTAATTCAGTGCAATTTATTTAAGGCCACTGTCACTCACTCAAAGGGAAAATGCAAACATTAATCTTCATAGGTTGTATCTTGGATACCAGTAGTCTGGATAATTAGTTTGTTACCTCTGTGTGTGTAGTCTTTTCATATTCAGCAGAAAGATAGGATTTTAATCAGTTGAAGTGCACGTGTGAGCTTGTGTACACATAACAGTTTAAGCAAACAGGAGATGGTTGCTATCTTCAAATCAGTGGTGCCCTCACTTTTCATTTAGAGCCAGTTTTATTTCTTTTGAATGGCACTTAGATTGTTACATCTGAAACCTCAATGGTTCTGGATAAACCACATTTCTCTTGCTTGGATTGCTCAGAAAACTTTCTGACAGGAGTAAGATGGAGATGAGCACACGCTACAGTCTGAGTGTTCACCTTGATTTTTAGGACAGGTATTGCTGTCCCTGTTAATCAGTGCACCCCTAGCTTACCTGTCACATGCAACTCCCTTCTGGTGCATTTTAAGGTGCAGCTACACCATTACTATGATGTTCATGTCCCATGTACCATGATCCTGAAGACACAAGCATTGATTTGCAAAGGGATATAGATTCAATAAGCAGGAGCCCATCCTACTTCACATGGAGCTGAAATAAACACCACCAGTGAGCAAACCTTCAGAGAGTGAAGTAAGCAAAAATCACTGACTTCTGGTTTCCTCTTGACCCTATGAAAATACCCATCCTTCCATACTTTGGATGCTGGTGAATGTCAATCTATGTGGCATCTCCCACTGTCAAAGACAAAGCTATGAGAGAGACGTCCTGCAGTACAAATAAAGACAAAAAGCTCAGCTTTTGACTTCTGCTGAAATGAGAGGAAGTCACCAATATTTTCAACTTGCTGGACTGTGAGATTTTGTCTACGTTACATTATTCATAGATCCTCATTGACTGCCTTAGGGCTAGGACTAGAAGCAGGTGGTTTTGCTCTGCTGGAGATGCTGTAATGGCAAGGGAAGTTCAAGGTACCCAAAGACAGAGCCTTGCTAAGACAGGATAAGAACACCATCATCTTTAGTGATGTCATATGCTAATTACAGCTTTCCCAGGCAGCTTCCAAATGACCACATGATGTTTCAACATCACCAGTGAATAATATTTAGAACAAACTCTTCATTTTTATTCCCTGTGGTACCTAAGTTTGCATAGCGGCATTAAAGTTGGGCCCCTGGTGAAGCCAACTTACTGGCTGGATTGGCTGGAACTCATTTGTGCTGCTCTTCAGGGGCTCTCCTTGCTGATCTGTGATCCCTTTCCAGGCTCTGGGCACCTCTTGCTGGCACTGGCAAATTGTAGAGTAGGATGGATGATAGAGTAGGATGCATCTCTCCCAACAGCTTTAGTCTAAAATCCTCTTCACCAGCTTGGCAAGCTCATGACCAAAAATGGTTTTCCCCTTCTCTGTCAGATGGACACCTCCAGCCCCCAGTAGACCAGGTTTCTCACACTGGGTCCCATGGTCAAAGTAGCCAAACCCCTGGCTGTAGAACTGGCTGATTTACCAGATTCTACTGGCCCTTTTCAGCTCCTTCCTTTTGACCAGGAAGACTGATAAAAAGCTACCTGCTCTGCTGAGTCACTTAGTATTGCTCCCACAGCTCTGTAGTCCCTCCTGACTGCTCCTGGGTGTATCACTGGTGCCCACATTAAACAAAAGCAGTGGATAATAGCCTGTGGATGGTACAAGTCTTGATAGTCTGTCAGTGACATACCTGATACAGCATCCTGGTAAGCAGCCCAACTCTCTAGAGAGTGTGCTGGGTTTGCAAATGGGTGGCTCTGTACCTCAGAAGAGACTCATCTACTACTATCAACCATTACCTTTTCTTCATTGCACTGGCTGTAATGTGGGAAGCAAATTGGGCTGCCATACTCTTCTGATGCGATGACTCTTTCTCCTTTGGAGGGCTACTACACACAGAAAATTGAGTCCGGATCCATGTTTGCTTTACTTTTTGGTACCCACTTATCATGTGCAAACAGGACCAAGGAAAGAGCAGGAACCAACACCACCCAAGTGTTGGAAGGTAGATGCGGGGACTGTGACAATGAAGACCTTAGGCCCGCTGTAGTAGAGGATCTGGTTCGAGACCATCATAATAACCTGAACGTGCACAAGTCCATGGGACCTGATGAAATCCATCTGCGGGTCCTGAAGGAGCTGGCGAGTGAAGTTGTTAAGCCACTGGCCATCATAATTGAAAAATCATGGCAGTCAGGTGAAGTTCCTGATGACTGGACAAAGGGAAACACAACCCCCATTTTCAAGAAGGGGACAATGGATGACCCAGGGAATTACAGACCAGTCAGTCTCACCTCTGCCTGGCAAAATCTTGGAGCAGATTCTCCTGGAAGGCATGCTAAGGCACATGAAAAACAACGAGGTGCCTAGCATGCCTGACAGCCAGCATGGCCTCACTAAGGGGAAATCCTGCCTGACCAATTTGGTGGCTTTCTATGATGGGGCTATGGAACTGATGGACAGGGGTAGAGCAGTTGACGTCATCTACCTGGACTTGTGCATGGTGTTCGACACTGTTCGACACAACATCCTTGTCTCTAAATTGGAGAGACATCAATTTGGTAGATGGACAACTTGGTGGATAAAGAACTGGATGGATGGCCACACTCAAAGAGTTGTGGTCAATGGCTCAGTGTCTGACTGGAGACCAGCAATGATTGGTGTCCCTCAGGGATCAGTGTTGGGGCTGGTCTTGTTCAACATCTTTGTTGTTTAATGTTGATGAGACAGGATTTCAGGCCACGTCTCCTATGTTCAAGCACGCTATTAAAACCCTGGTTAAGCAGGAGACCATGAGCACTGGCGCCTTACTATCTCTGTGAGTATCAGCTGAAAACACAAGAGGCATGTCCTTTTGTGCCAGCTGACAGGACTTTCCTGCTCTTTGATGTTTTGGTTTTGGGGTTGGATTTTTTTGATAAATCAAAGAGAACAAGCAGGATGATCCAGAAGTGTAATTAATTATTCAGGTGGCATTTCACTTAAGCATATAGGAAAGCACCAGGACGTGTAAGAACTATCTGCTAAGCAACAAACATGGTGAAAGGCTGCAGAGAACAGGTAGCAGGAGCAAAGGCAACATGGCTCCCTTGTATTCTGCTCCCCCACCCTTCCCATTACTTCTCTGAGTCAGGAGATCAGACAGTCTTAGACCTCACGTGTACTGTCCAGATGTGGTTCCCTGTCATGCACTTTATTTAAGTTGTTCACCAAACATATCCTTTTTGTGGGTGGGGGGAAGAGGTTTCCTTCTTGCACACAGAAAGGTATTTGCAGGTTTTGGGGTGGCAAAACTTTGAGAGAACAGCCTGTCTGCAATAGGTATGCATAACCAGAGGTTATTCAGAGTAACAAGCATTGGTAGCTTGGTTTTTAACCCAAAGTACATGGGTGCATCTGCTCAATTGACAGCACATGCATCAATCGTTCTTACTCCATCCCTTCTTCTGGCATCATGACTTTCTCTGGTGATGTGTCCTGGGAGCAATACACTGAGGAAAACCTCCATCCATCACAGGAGCAAAGCAGTTCTGCCACTGCTGCTTTGTAAAGGCCTTGCATGCTGGGGAAGAAAGTAGGCTGTCCCTGTACATGCATTCTCCATCCCAGGCCCATCACTTAGAGACATGAAAGACAATGTTGATGGGAGCTGGGAAAATATATTTCTCTTCAAAGGAAGTGAGAGTTCAGGAAATGCTTCCCTGTGGTCTGTTACCTAAACATCAGGGTTTATTACCAAGTATGGGAGTGCAGCTTTCTTGTAGTTTGAGCCCAGCTAGTAACTCAATACCATGCAGCCACTCACTCACTTCCCCCTTCTTCCCCCTACCCCTGGCAGGAAGGGGAGAAGAGCCAAAAGAATGTAAACCCCAGAGACTGAGATAAGAACAGTCCAATAACTAAGGTATAATACAAAACTACTACTGACACTTATAATTAATAATAATAATAAGGGAAATAAAGAGAGATAATATAAAACTAAAAAGGGGAAATAAAAGAAAACAATAAACACAAGTGATGTACAATACTATTGCTCACCACCCGCCAACCAATACCCAGCCCAACTTGAACCAGCCCCTTCAGGTAACTCCTCCCAGTTTATATACTGGGCATGACGTGCTGTGGTATGTAATACCGCTTTGGCTAGTTTGGGCCAGTGTCCTGTCTCTGCTTCCTCCCAGCTTCTTGTGCCCCTCCTCATTGCCAGAGCATGAGACTGAAAAGTACTTGACCAGGGTAAGAACTACAGAGCAACAGCTAAAACATCGTGTTACCAGCACTGTTCTCAGATTAAAGCCAAAACACAGCACTGCGGCAGCTACTAGGAAGGAGAAAAATAACTGTAAACAGCTGAACGTGGGACAAGCTTTCAACTAGCCTTAGGAGAAGCACCAAGGATTGAAAGAAGACAAAAATTATATCTATGCATATCAATTAATTTGTTGCTTTGCAGACTGGAGGTTGGTGAGTCTACAACCTGGGAAAACATGCAAGGTGCAGACTAATCTCTCCAACACTTATATTGGAATGCAAAGCAAACCCTGTCACAATGGGAGTTTTTGCACTGACTCCAAAGGTGTCAGGATTTCACCCTGAGTTTTCCATAATGAAGGCCAGATTGTCCCCTTGATTAATGAAGCATGGGGTTTTCCAGCTTCAGTGCACATTGTCTCTTGTTTTCCAGCAATGCGTTCAAAAGCTGAAGTGCACCGTTGTGAAACAAAGGTGTATGCAGAAATGCATTTAAATAAACTAAACTTTATAGCAATAGAACTTGATGTTGACTGTTTGCTAATTGTATTTTGTGACCAATATAAACGCAAACCACACCTTCTGTTTTCACAGAAGAGTGCTGTAGTCTTAGAAAAGGAGAATCATGGCATTGACCTTATGTTCAGGATGAAAAAATCTGGCATGAACAAAGAAATCCCATGGTGTTTATCTTCAGTTAACTGTTTGTTTAACATATTACTATATTTACTTGAGAAACTGTACCTTTTGAGAGAAAGCATCTCAGTCATGTTTTACATTTCTGTTGACTTCTGTAAGCCCATCAGGGTCTCCATTTCAATAGGGTAGTACTTTCATTTTTAAGACCTTACATTCTGATTTAAATAAGCAATCTTCTTCTTTGCACATTTTCAGTCTTAATGGAAATAATGTAGAAGATATGATCTCACAGTCCTTCAGGATTCAAAACTAAGGATAGTAGTAACATAGAAGGTCTTAATTTTTGTGTGCACTCCTAAGCTTTTGAGTGGCAAGAATTTGAGGTTTGCCAAGGCCAAGCACACAAATAAGACTTTAACTCAGAGATCTCAAAATTACTTTGTGGTGCATTAGCACTTTCATTTCTAAAGTGATCATAAGGTGGCATGAGGCTGAGAGATACCAGTTATATGAGGATCCTATAGATTTTGATAGTTTCCTCACCACAGAAAATGGTGAAATGATAAAAACAAAAGTCTCACATAGCAGGGCCCTGGGGCTATTATACAAAATGTATGGTAAGTGCTAAATTGTATGCTTAGGAACAAAGAAGGCAGGCTGTCCTGAGAGTATGTGGAAACATATCCTTGGGCTCAATGGCCCTGAAGGGGCATTAGAGGACACAACTCAAAAAGCAATTCAACAAGAGAATGGCAATGGATATTATGGAAAATGATAACAAAGTCAATAAGAGCATTGAGTGTACGAACAAGGAATAAGTGAATAGGAGAGGAGATTAAGGTAATTTTATCTCCACAAAGTACAAAGCTGATTTCTAGGGGAACTCTGCACAATTGCAAAATAACACTGAAAAAACCTGAAGAAACACAGAACTGATACTAGAGCTGAAACAAGTAGAACATCTTCCAGATGGAAATGTAGTAAATTTGGCCTCTCTTATCAGAACACATCTTAAGCAAATAAACAAGAATTAATCTGATGATGGAAAGAAAATAAGGCAGTGCTCATTAAGCATCATTTAGTTCAGAAAGGCAGAAAAAACTCAGTATGTGGAAAAAGAGTGATATACTTAGAAGAAGACTGACACACTTTTCTTTACTTGATCCAAGAGGGACCAGGTGTTAGACGTGTTACTGAGAGAAGTGGCAAGTGTCCACCTCTCCCTTTCCTGACTTTAACTTAAGCTGCCTTACAGGAAAGCACATGTAAATAAACAAAGTTAATGGAGCACAATACAGCTATAACTAGATGAAATGTAATGGCCTGTGGTGTACACAAGGTCAGACAAGATGATCTAATGGTCCCTTCGGGCCTCCAAATTCATAAATCATTTCTCACAAGCAGCCCTAATGAGCTACCTCGCCTTTTGGACCAAATCTGGCTCTGAATTTCTCACTCCATTTTCACTGTGGTGTCAGAATACCTGACAATTGCAGGGCCAGAAGCAGTGCAAGTGGGTGAGAAGAGGTTCATACCTGGCATGACATGTCAGGAGCAGCACAAGCATCAGGCTTGTCTTTCAGATGTTTTTTCTGTTTGTTGCTGGATCTGGTCTTTGATATTTCAGTGTCCTGGCAAGCCTATCCCCTAAAAAGTGCATCTACCAAATGATCTTTATCTGCACTCATTGTTAGTAAAGTTTGTGAAATGGAACCTGCATCAGTGTGGACACACATGTACCTGAGTGTGGCCTTGCTCCAGCTCCATGCTGAATGGACCACAAATCCTTGTTGAACAGCTATGGAACAATACCCTAAGACCAGGTATTTTAGGTAGAAGGATGCTCTGACCAAAGGCTGCTTGTCTGATTTGAAAAACAATCTCATAATTTCATTCATCGGTTGGCTACTCCTTGTTTCAGAGGCTTTGTGTAATGAAGAATATGATTTTCTTCTTCATCCTGCCAAGCTTTCCCATGTATTAGCATTTTTGTGTAGAGTGATTGACTTGTTAAGCAATTCAATTTCTGTAGGCATCACAACAAAGACAGGAGTCCATCAAGTTTGTTAGAAATTAGTGATCTCCTTTCACGGAAATTTAATCACAAGCAAAGTTTAACTTGCATTTGTGAAGGATGGTGCATTCTGATATGGCTTTATGGTTACAAAAACACGTAATGATTTTGATACTGGAGCCAAAAGGACATCTTCAGACAAGAAGAAAATTATCTCCTTGGTAATGTTTAAAATACTTTGAAAACCAAGTGCTTGGAATTGATGCTTTCCCAGCTCTGGAAGGGGATAGTAAATTCTCTGATGTATTGGAAATTACATCTAAATGTAATCAACAAAAGCACTAGTGCAGTTTATTTCCAGATGAAACCTTGAAATTCTGCCCTGTTGTTCAGGTATCTTTGTTAGACTTTCATCCTGTTAATCATTTAACACAGTTATCCAACCTTGCCCTCCATGTAAGTAAGTAGGTGACTTAGTTATATTCGAAATCACAATCCAATGCAGTTTGCTGACAATAAAAGTCACTGCTAGATTGTAGGTTTATTTATATGTGTAGAAATAAATACATACAGACTTATTTACTCATATAATATAGTTGAAAAATTATCTTTCACTTAAAAATTATTAACTGGGCACATTACCTTTCTCATGCCATTACAGTAAATACATGCTGAATGCAACAAAGAGCAGAAAAATTTAAATAGTGTTCACAGCACTTTAAATAAAAACATACATGCACGTGTATATGTGTGCTTTTCTGTGCTGGTATGAAATGCTTGTGGTTTTTTTACAACTGCCAAAATTTATTGCAATTAAAAATTAAAGTATTACAATGGATCAAAAGTAAAATAATGGTTTTCTTTCAGAAATAACTACTAAAATATTTAGTTCTATATTTATGTGACATGCCACAGTTCCAAAATACTTATATGCATAAAATATAATCACAAAACCATCCTTAAATACCTTTTTGATTACTAATGCCTCATTTGATTTGAGGCTTGACTTCAGGCCATTCAGCTAATTGCAAATACTCCTGGGAACTTTGTTTGGCTTTGGACAAATTAGCACACTTCAATACAAGAAAGAAAGGTCTTGGGCTTTAGCACACACTTTGCAGTGTGAGACAACAGACTTTAGTCTAGGTTTTCTCTGCTTCTTTTGCTCTGCAGTACAAAAGCATATATGAAGGAAAGTGGCGCTCTGTTAGTGCCACTTTTTTGGGTACTTTAGTAGTGTTCAGTAACAACTGAAGTGCACCCAAAAATATTAACAAGTTGTCGTGCTTTAAGCTCATCTGGTAACTCAGAACCACGCAGCCATTTGCTCACTTCCTCCATTTCCTCCCCCCTGCTCCCAGAGGGATGGGGAGGAGAATAGAAAGTATGTAACTCCCACAGGTTGAGATAAGAACAGTCCAGTAACTAAGGTATAACACAAATCACTGCTGCTACCACCAATAATAACAATGATAAGGAAAATAACAAGGGGAGAGAATACAACCGCTCACCAGCCCAACCCAAGCAGTGATCTAATGCTTCCGGGTAACTGCCCTCAGTTTACATAGTAGGCATGACATGCTGTGGTATGGAATACCTCTCTGGCTAGTTTGGCTCAGGTGTCCTGTCTCTGCTTCCTCCTGGCTTCTCCTCCTCCCTGGCAGAACATGAGACTCAGAAAGTCCTTGGTCAGAGTAAACATTACTGAGCAGCAACTAAAACCATCGGTGTTATCAGCGCTGTTCCCAGGCTGAAAGTCAAAACCACAGCACTGCAGCAGCCACCAAGAAGGAGAAAAATGACTGCTACTGCTGAACCCAGGACAGCTTTTCATTAGAAGAAAAAGAATTTTCCTGAAATGTATCCTTTGCGTTCAACAGAGTACAGTTTTTAAAGATGTAATCATGGAAATGCAAAACATTTTAGAAGCTATGGGGGAAAAATCATAGTCCTGCTCTTGGATCCACATGTGTGGATCTTGCTCTTGAGCAACAGTGGGTGAAACTTATTGAATAACCCTTACTAGCCTTCTTCTTTCAGTCAAGTTGAAATATTTTGGGAAAATTTAATCAAGGAAGAAAAATGTTTGGTTGTAAATTATTCTTCTGGAGAATTTATGTATATCTGCAAAATTTGTTACTAAGCCTTTTTTAAGTGAATTATACCAAAGCAACTCTAAATTAATTTTAGCCTGTTTTATGGATTTAATTACTCTTTTAAACAGTTTCTTTTCAGTGGTTTTACTAATTTGCAAATATTGAGAAGGAATTGCTATATGCTCAGTGTACTTTTGCTGTTTTTCTTAAATCAGTATTTTCCATTAGCAATGTTCCCTGTGCTTTGTACTGAGACATTTCTGACTGACATAAAACAAGTGAACTCAGCAGGCTGTTCCTATGTCCCTAGGAGCAAACAAAAACAAAAGGCCAAAACAGAATAAAAAAAGATTTCAAACTGCCCAAACCAAATTAAGCTTTTAGCAAAAAATCCATGTAATGTGTCTAGTGAAGAGCACTCAAGATTGCCAATCAAACCTTGCTGCTTCTGCTAATCTAGTATTAACCTTTGTTTTTCTGGTGAGATTATTTCAAATTCTGTGGAAAAAAGAAAAAGAACCCTGAAATTTTAATGAGGGCCACTGATCTCTTGAAGGTGGTTTCACAGGCTGTTACAGACTTCTTGTTAATTAGATATACCTAGCAGGTAAATTAAAATACAGTTACTACTTTGGGAAAAGCATGTTTTTCTCAGTGTAACAGTTTTTTGGTAGGAAATTTTCACTTGCTGCAGATACAGCTAATGTTTTCTCTTCAGTTTTCATTTCCTTTGCCAATGTTTCCAGTAATGTTCTAAACTATTATTTTAATGACAGCTGAACGACATCTATGAAAGATTAATTGGTACTACAACATTTTAAAATACTTTGTCGTGGTTTAAACCCAGCCACACAGCTTGTTCACTCAGTCAACCCCCCGTTTCTTGCCCTCCCCCTGCTACCAGAGGGACGGGGAGGAGAATCAGAAGAATTCAACTCCCACAGGTTGAGATAAGAACAGTCCAGTAACTAAGGTGTAACACAAATCACTACTACTACCACCAATAATAATAATGATAAGGGAAATAACAAGGGAAGAGAATACAGCACCTCACCAAACACCAAGAGATAACTCCTCCCACCCCGCCTGACTAAGCACCAACCGACACCTCCTCCAACCCCCAGAGAACCAGCCCTTCCATGGTAACTCTCAGTTACATCCTAGGCATGACGTGCTGTGGTATGGAATACCTCTTTGGTCAGTTTGGGCCAGATGTCCTGTCCCTGCTTCCTCCTGGCCTGCCTTCCTCCCTGGCAGAGCATGAGGCTCACAAAGTCCTTGCTCAGACTAAACATTTGAGCAGTAACTAAAAACATGGCTGTTATTAGTTCTGTTCCCAGGCCGAAAGTCAAAATCACAGTGCTGCACCAGGTACTATGAAGAAGAAAAAATGACTGCTACTGCTGAACCCAGGACATACTTATATGGTATTTTTCTCACTTGCGTTTCACTTCCCTTCTCCCTGTTTATTTGTGCAAAGCAGTGTTTTGACACCCTAGGCCACTTCTGGGCTTGGCAAAAGCTGAAACTGTGAAGAAAGGTTGTAGACAGCTTTGTTATTATTTTGACAAAAGATGCTCCAAAGTATGCAGTATAATTTGGAAGTCAGCATGTTAACTGGTTCCAAATTACTGTATTGTGTTGCTTTCTAAGAAAGGGTGTGCAGCTGTACATGATATCCCTGTTTTCTTGCTCCTACTGGTTTCGTTCGGTCTCTACATCAATCCATCTATATTTTCTGGTGACAGGAGATATGAATCAATACATAAACCAGAACAAATGATAGCATACAAAACACGGGAATAAATATATAAGAGTTTAAAGGAAGCATTAATTTAAACTAGTGTGTCAAATGTGAGGTTAATGGTGACCTGTCCTGCTCATCGCTTCAGAGGCATGTCACCACATTTTTCTGTTTCAGGTACTGTGCATACAGGCATTTAGAAAGGCTGTTAATTCAAGTTATTAAGTAATTTTGCTCTAGCACCTTTCCCATCAAGTATACAGGGCCATTACTCAGTATGAATGAGAAAGGAATCTGGATATGCTTCAATTTGTAATGGCAGTGCAGTCCTGAACTGTAGTATCTTTGCACTGTACCTGCACAGTGCCTGTACCAAAGTTTCTGAAGAGACAATCACTCGTTGGTGATTGTTATGGCCAATATTCCATCCTGCAGCATTTCTGCATAGATCTCTGCTTATGGGAAGAAGAGTCAATGCTCAGGTGCTTGGGACGAATTACAGCTTCCCAAGCTCAAGTGGGAATGAATTAGTTGCCTGCCTCATAAAATGTACCTGGCATGTAATGTATGTGTAGTGCACAGCATAAGGAAACTGTTAGCACAATTAACTCCTTGTTCAGAGCATTATCACTGTATAAATATCATAACAAGGTGGTTTCTTAAAACAGAGAACATAAAAGCTGGCTGTCTTATGCCTCTGTCAAATTGGCTGTTAGTGCTCTCTACAAATCCTCGTGATCCCTTGCTGCTTTGAACACCAGTACAGTGTGAAACATCCTGCAACCTCCCAGTCACTTAACACAGTCAAATGCCTCTTAGCAGATACCTAATTTCTGACATAGCTGGTAAATGCATTTCTCACCCTGTAAATCCTGCAAAGACAGACCACCCCATTTACAATCCTCTGCATCTGTATCTTTCAGTTCTTCTAATTCTTCATGCACTCTTACACATGCTTTTTTGTTTATTTACCTCCCGATCTGAAAGCTCAATACAAGGTGACAGAGAAGAAAAAGGGCATTTTAGAAGAACAGAAGTCCACAAAAGCACCAAAAAATAAGTAATGGTCTTGGTCAACTGTGTTTCTGAAGAGAAAGAAATGTCAGACTCCATCTTCCTTACAAAGAAATTACACATTTTGCAGACAGAACTAGTGGGATTTACAAATTGTTTGTGTCAACCCAATTCTTTAGACGAATTCTTGTAGATAGGTGATTTTGAAATGTTATCTGTTGGCATAAAGCTTGCAATCTATTAATTACATTATCCCAAATAAGCAGTCTAGGATTCACTACAGACTAAAGTCTTTGTCCCCCTGTAATATTTGCTTGTTTCTGCCTGATGCACTGAGATAGGCAAACATCATCCCTACCAGAGGATGCCACCCTCAATGTAAACCTCTGTTTAAAGCTCTCAGCTAAAGGACATCTTCAGACACAACAGTGAAGTGACTCTTATTTATTACTTGTTGTAATTTTTTTAGTTTTATTTTCATTTTAAAAGATAATTATGAGTATTTTGCTTACTCACTGTGACTTGTACCGCATAGCAAGTACATGTATCCAGCCAAGAAATGGCAACAAGTTATATGGTTTTGGTTTGGTTTTGCTTTTTTCCTTTCTTATTCCTCTAAATCATTAATGCACTTATTAATTTGGAAAATAGTTTTCCTTTGGAATGAACGATTTCAATAATTCTTACTATCCCAAGCTGTACAGCTTTCAGGAAAAGACAGTGTTTTGCGTGTTTCAGCTTAGAGATGAACACACAGTGGCATACAAAACACATGAGTAAATACATAAAAGTTTAAAAGAAGCCTTAATTCCAGTTAAAATGTCTAAAGTGAAGACAACTGTGAACTGTTCTGCTCATTGCTTCAAAGAATGTCACTGTTTTCTCATTTTGAAAACTATAGACAGGTATTTATAAAACCCTATGCAGTATATGGGCAAGCAGCTTCCCACATTTAATCTATAGCTTTGAAGGCTTCAGAATGGGATCAGATCACTGCATGAGAAGTGTGAGATGGTACTAACAATACTACCCTGAGCAGAGACTGTTTCCTGCTCCCTACAGCCTGGGAAGTTTGGGGAGCTGCAGCCCAGCAGCACAGGGATCTGAACAGACTTCTAATAAGGGAGCCATTCAATTAATGTCATTTCCATCTAAGGACTTCAACCTGTCATTGGTACAACAAACACCCATCTGAGATATTTTGTTAAGCCACTTAGAAGACAAAAGTTGAACATCTGAGTAATCTCAGGGAAAGTGAATAGATGATAAATGAAAAGTGTGAGCATACATTTTTCTCTTCCATCACTTTTTTCCTTTGTGTACACTTTGTAGTAATTTGCATATTACGACAGTCACTTTCACTACAGATTCCAATTACTTCTAAGCTCCTCTCACACTAGAAAAACAAGTAGAAAATAGGAAAGCAGTTACATAATAATAATAAAAAATTCAAAGAATGTTCATGAGCAAGAGAAAGAAGTAAAAACATGGACTCCATTTTAATGACATTGCTGCATCTGAGGACATACATTTTAAGAATGAGTTTGCTTGAATACAGTCATTCTCTGTATTTTGCTAAATTGCAGATGTGAAGGGATATCTTCTCTTGCCGCCTCCAAAACATTCTCATTTTCTTTTCGATGGCTCTCAGCAGATGAACCTGAAAAAAGGATGATGCCATACTCATCCTCATAATACCACTCAGGATTTATCAATTCTTTACTGTAACCTCTTTAAGGGTGAGGACTCAGAGCTGTATTTAAGATTCTACTGAGGCGTTTTTTGGATGTTTACTTTTCTTGAAGACTTAGCACACACTATACACTATTACTGTTAGAATAAAAGCAGCTATTCCACATCTATGAAGGCAGTTTTCATCTCGAATACCAAGTTCTCTCCCATCCTGTATTGTCTTCATGAAGTCATTGGCCAAAGTAGAGGGGGAAATCAAGTCACGTCCACATTGGTTTTCCTCTTTTATGACCACCATGCCTCAAAAACTTTTTTTTTCCTAATCTGAAAGTGTAAATATTTCCCCAAAGATACACTTCTCCATGTATTCCACCTTTCCACCTCACTTATTCTCCCTCTTGTATTTCACTGGCCTTGTTTATTTTCGCTGGATAGCAACCGCTGCAGGTTTAACTGTATACCTCACGTTGTTCTCTCATCCCAAGTCCCTACAAGTCCACAACTTGGAGCATTCTCCCATGCCCTTCCCGTCTCTACTATTAGAGCTTTTCCAGAATGCAGGAAGATTACTAAAAATAGAGAACAGAAGATGAAAAAGGTGACTAAAAAAAATGTATTGTGTATATATCAATGTATACAGAAAGACAAAGAAATTAAAATAACAGACTTTGAAAAGATTTTTCTTGTAGATATATACATGTTTTAGAAATATTAGTTCTGAAGAAAATCTTTATCTCAACAGAGGAATGTTAATGAACAGCTAGACTGCTTTGCTTCTGGACTATGACTGGTTTCTTGTGTGAGGACTTTTACCAGAAATAGGTTTTGGTTGTTAAAAAGAAAAAAATAAAAAAAAAAAAATTACCTTTAAGAGCTGCACACCCTGAAATAAAGAACGAGGAAGAATCTGTCACTGGTTAAGTTCAAATCATGTTCTGAGATGTTATAAAGGTAACACAGATTTTTCTATCTATCTGCACTTTTTTGGTGCATGTAGTTGAAACAATTCGCTTGTCTTTTGCTGAGCCTTGTTTTGGTTGTTCCTAAGGTATGCCTTTATTTTTCTATATTTCACATAGTTGCTGGGTTTTTTTGCTATATCATACAACTGCATCTAAATAATTTTTTTTCTGAAATAATGCATTTTCTGACACCGGTAACTATTGTCTTGATGTTAAGATGCAATTAAACCAAAGCACCATTGATTTATTTTTTTCACATAGTAGTTTAATTTAGATCCTCATTATAATTTTTTACTGAACATTATGACTCTGTTGCATCAATTAAAAATGTGGCTACCAGTATCCAGTCCTAACTGCATGAACTATTATAGTAATGGGAGGAATAAGCAGAGGAAAAGACAATCTTTGCCAGAGCATATTGCTGTGGCTGGTATCAATAAAGATGCAAGAAACAGAAGTCATTATGGCTTACAGACCTTATTTTGTGGTACCATATGCAACAGTAAATAATATTCGCTGTGAACATAACAGAATCAGGTTCAAAAGTACTGCCAGGTAAAATGCCATGTCTTCAGGATATCAAGTTTACATGGGTGTGTTAATATCAGTATAACAGTTACTTACATAAGGAATGAGGAAATGAATTGAAAATTTGTTAAACACCCCCTTGCTCATTCCACCAAATCTTTCAGAGTGGCATTGGAGGGTCTGAACATAAATTCAACTCTTACAAGTCTCACCTATTTCATCAAAGAAAGTTTCATCACTTACTTCTGGAGGGATGGAAAACATTTCCCCATAGATACTCATTACAGATCCTTCCATATATCACAGTCAACCAAAGAAGCAAACCACTTGACCAGAAAACCAGTTTATCAGGATTTCCAAAAGTGCCAGAGCATGACACACACAAAGCCTTCCTTAAAATAAGTAAATATGTCGTAATGCTCAGCTGAGCAAAGTAGTATAACAGCTTGGTCTGGACTGGCTTGTGAAGAACACTCCTAACATGAAAGTGTCAAGAGGCAATCGAGTGGGATGCAAGGGTTTCCCAGTACGGATTAACAAGGCCCTGCACAGGGTCACATAGGTTGGTCTGAGGCACTCTTTCAGAACAGTTATTCTATTGCTCTAGGACTTATGCAAAGACGGGCTTTTCCTGTGAGCTTTCATGACACAGCTGTGACATGTACAGCTCAAGTCAAGAAGACCTATGCATCGGTGGGAAATGCATCACATCACAGCCTGTGTCTCACACTTGCTTAAATATAGCTGGTTTTCTAGTTGCCTTTGAATGCCATGCCTCCTTGTCTCATGGAAGGGAACCTGGCTGAACTCCCTTTTGGAGCCTGACTTACACCCATGTTTTCCTGACCTGCCAAGGCCTTTGCCCCATCCTGTGACCAGGAATACGAACCACGAGCTCCCGCAAAATAAACCCCCTAAAAGCCTGCACTTTCCAGGTTCGATGGGCTCGATCCAGTGCCCGGTATGGTCAGGGAGAGATAGATCAACCTCTCCATGAAAAACAACCTTGTTAGTGGCTCTAATTTAGCAATCAAAGATCTGTCTTTTTAATCACTTGGTGATTCTGCTCTGTTCCTTCTCAAGCACAGAACATTTCCAATTTGAAGACTTGCTTTCCCATAATTAAGTGAAAAAGAGTTAGTTGCAGCCCTCTGCACAAATTACTACCCAATGAATGCAGACTCATGCACGTATTATAAGTAGTACTCTATTGTATTTGTTATACAGGTATTGATGTGTGTTGTATTCATTCTGTTTTAGAGGCACTGCCGTGGTAACTTGTTTCTTTTGACAAAGGTTTTGTGTCAGAGCAGAAATGGAAGTTGCAGGAACTGAACTTCAAGTAGCCAGTGACATCAAGGCTGGCCATCATTCACCTCACTGAAGTGTCACTAAAAGACATGCCAGATTGTTGGTCTCCAGTCAGGGAATCACCAACTGTGGCTCAAGACAGAATTAAGGCAGTAGCTGGCAGGATCTTCTATGGTAAGAAGCAACAACTCTGTGCTGCATTAGTTTCCAGGATGCCAGCTGCCCACATAGATTTGGTCACAGGCTTGTTTTGATGAAAAAATAACAACATGGAAGAGTTACCTTGATCTGACAGTGTTATTCACTGCCATCAGTAATACGGCAGGGAACCAAACACCCGGAAAGATATAATGCCAGGACCACTTTGTTGCCTTTCACTGCTACTGCTGTTCTCAATTTACGTACAACTGCTTTGCTACCATTTCAAGGTACTGCTACAGACTGTCAGTTTTATATTTTGGAGGTCTGGCCCTGGCTTGATTTCTTATTCTGACATGAGATTATCTAATCCTCTCCCAAACCCTCTCTCATCACACCTACTCCCCTGAGCACCCCAGGTTTTTGACATCTGAAAAGCAAAAAAACAGGGCCTGATCCTTTGTTAGGGTCCCAGAAGACATCACTGTTACTCATGCCGCAGTCCATGCTCTTCGCTCTATTAGTTTTATGATGCTAATCATGGTGAAATCCAGATTGAGCATAATGCTACAGACTTGAAATCAATATTTGAGTCCGTTGGTTGTATTTCTGGATTTCTAAAAAACACATTGACTTTGATCAAAAAGAGCCTGCAGCCAAATTTACCTCGTGTACCATTCTGACTTGGGAAAGCCATCTCCAAACCCTGCCCTGACTCACATTTACAAGAAGGTGTTCAGCAGCAAATCTAGTCTGAAAATTACTGCTAAGCAACACAGATGATGGTGCAATAGGATTTTGCAAGTCTTGGGAAAACAGCATGACCTGCAGACTTCATTGATCCCTACCCAGCTGCCTAGCATGGAAGTCAGTGTGGTTGTACAACACAAAGTGAGCCAAAAGAGCATTGGAACAGTTTGTAGAGCACCTAGCTCTTGCCAGCAGGATTAGTCCCCCACTGGTGAAAAAATAACATTTACTGCCAACAGGTGTTATTATAACCAAGTGAAGTGCATATTTATTCAGTGGCCTTTGTGGTATCGAAGGCATCATGTTTACTCTCCATCTGCTTTCCCTCATCCAAGCCTCTTTAGATTCTGGATTGCTAAAAAAGACTGGTGCTAGTGACATTTGTTAATATAATTCCCCAAGGCATAAAACTGAAAAAAAAAAATCAACAGAAAGAGATGACCCGAGTTTACAATGGTTGTTTGCAGAGACATTTTTTCTTGTGTAACAGCTTGTAGGAACTGGAAGACAGACTGCCAAAGCCCCCGTGTTTGAGCATGGCGGGGGGAAAGGGGAGCAGGGGATATGAAATCCATATGTTTGTCTGATTTTTCCTCCTAAAGACTTGCTGTTCCCAGCTGTGATTTTTCTTGAAACGTTAATTATAGGAGCTGGGGATGTCAGCAGTACTCTCAGTAGACTAAAGTACTGAAAAAAACCACCCAATGAATAAAAAGCCAGTTTTAGAAAGAGCAATCAGCTACAGCAGTAGGAAAATGCACCACTGGTTTGCATGAGGAGAGAAGGACTGCATCTCTGCCTACCCCGCACTGCACTGACCAGGACGCTTCATGGTGGGTTTGTCCATGTACCAGTGTGCCGGCTTCCTAAACCCACCTCAGCAGGAGTGGTGGGAATCTGTAGGGCTGAGAAGGGCACGCCCAGAGCCAGCAGCAGGGAGGCACACAGCCGCAAATACTGCTGGTGCCATCCAGGGAGTTACCTGGTGGGAACACATGAGTGAGAGGTGGGACTGCATGTGCCCCTGAAGACACTGGGAAAAGCTATATTGGTTTTCCCTTTGTGAACAGATTTGGTTGGTACAATAAAAGCAGGATAGATATTTCACTGTTTGAACCTTGAACCCACTAAAGCTACAAAGCTATGCCACTGAGTGACTTATCAGCTGCTGTGTCAGGGAGAAGCTGGGATGATGTCTGATGGGGAGAAGAGGAATGGCTGGGGTCAGGGAGCTGGTCCCCTCCTGGTGCAGGGCTGCGATCCAGCCAGTTCTCTTCTACAAGACCTGTAGCTGGGGTCAAGGCAAAAAACTGCACAAGGCACCCAAAAAATGGCCAAGAAGACACAGGGCCAAGCCCAGTCACCAGCTCTCTGCATAGCATACAACATGGGGCTGCCTCAGTGGCAATGAGAGGCATCCTCCAGCTAGCAAGTCCCTCTGTACTCCTAAGGAGAGGTGCCACAGCTTTTAGCAGTAGCCCATGCTTTGCGGCCACCCCACATGCTAGCTCTGATGCCATAGCAGCCTGAAGATGGGAACATGAGCAGCTGTGTGCAGGGTGTTTGCAGTGGATGTGATATTAGGTGATTCCCATCACAGTGATTTACACTTTTTCTCAGTAACCCAAGACCAGGACCATTGCACACTCAGACCTTTGCCTGCCTCAGTAAATTGTGCTCCCTCCCTCCCTCCTCCTCAAGTGTCGGCCCTACAATGTTCCAGAGGCTGCTGAAAAAAGTCTGAGAGGATTACAGGTTTCAGGCTGCCCACAGCCACAGACACCGTGTTCAATCTGGAGATACAGATGTATCCACGGATAAGCCACCTCCACAGCATCACATCTGTCTGTGTTGGTTTACTACAGACAGACAGGAGGCTTGCTGTCAACACTGGACCCAGCATTTGACAGCAAAGAGGTATCATGCCCATCATCTCTATCAGGATGTGGACACCTAGAAACCCAATCAGTGCAGCTACTTGGGTACAGGGATTTGGGATACTTGGTTGGGAGGACTGTCCCCAAAAGCCACATGATTGTGAGGGCTGTGCTCTCCTTTGCAGGAGCACCCATGCTGTGGCTGGTCTGCATTCCTATACTGCCAGGTCTGAAGGGAGAGGGGAATATTTGTGTTGGGGCTGTAAGATATGAACATGCTGAGAAGAGACCCTCCCATGTTTCTCCTTGGTAGATACCACAGCCTTTCAGTGCTGCTTAGGGGCTCTAGATCACAAGTTCATCTTTTGTCAGCTTTGCAGGCTGGCTGGCTCCCACACATGGTTTTTCTCCTCTCTATTGCATGGACTATAAATCCTGTTCACCTACCGACACAAGTACTGAGAGCATCTGCTATCTCTGCAGTATCAGGGCACAGAAATTAAAGGACATTTACAGGTGTGAAAACCAGCTGGCACAGAACAGTCTGAAGTTGATAGCCTCTGCCAGATTTGAAGGCTCTGCCCTGGTAATGCATGCTAGGGAAGAAGAAAGGTCCAATTTAAAGAGAGTGCTGCCAGGACCAGGTCTGGTGGCACTTTCTAGAAGGGCACACAGAAATATTCTCTGGAGAGGAGATTTTTTCTCTTTGATTAGCCATCACAAAACCAGGTGTAAATTGGTTTCATACTGTGAATGAGAAGATGCTAAATGCCTTCTTGTCATTCCTGTTGCATCCCCAGCCTTCCAGAAAAGAACTTGGGTTACTCTAAGCAGAAGCCTGCCCTAGGAGTTACCTGTGTCAATATTCCTATTCTCTGCTAATCACCAATAAATTACTTGTTCAATCCCAACAGCTTCTAGCTGGGCTAGCTGGCAAACTCAGATTAATTAATGCTGCTCCAGGTCTGCCCATGCTGTGACGCACAGAACAGCACTACTAGTTTTTTGTATTTAAACAAACTGTTTCAGATCTGGACCTTCTATGAGACCGGCAGTCCCTGTATCATAACAATCTGCTGCTGGCTTAGAAACATATTCTCTATTGGAAGTACTCAAAATATATGGAAATAATTTGTTGAGGGTCTGTTCTATTTGTCATTAAGGTTAAACAGTGGGACAGCAAAACTACATGGATAATATTTACATCACATTTTAAACAAGGGTTTGCTCACTCTCTGATCTTAGAATCATAGAATGGTTTGGGTCAGAAAGGTTTTCAAGATCATCCAGTTCCAACCCTCCTGCCCTGGGCAGGGACACCTCACAGTAAACCAGGCTGCTCAAAACCCCAGCCTGGCCTGGAACACCACCAGGGATGGAGCATTCACAGCTTCCATGGGCAACCCATTCCAGTGCCTCACCACCCTCATAGGAAAGACTTTCTTCCTTGTATCTAACCTGAATTTTCCCTGTTTTAGTTTACACCCATTACCCCTTGTCCTGTCACTACAGTCCCTAATGAAGAGTCCCTCCCCAGTATCCCTACAGGCCCCCTTCAGATACTGGAAGGCTGCTACGAGGTCTCCACGCAGCCTTCTCTTCCCAAGGCTGAACAGCCCCAACTCTCTCAGCCTGTCTTCATATGGGAGATGCTCCAGTCCCTGATCATCCTTGTGGCCCTCCTCGTGGCCCTCCTCTGGACTTGTTCCAACAGCTCCATGTCCTTTTTATGCTGAGTACACCAGAACTGCACACAATACTCCATCCAGGTGAGGTCTCCTGAGAGCAGAGTAGAGGGGCAGGATCACCTCCTTCGACCTGCTGGTCACGCTCCTTTTGATGCAGCCCAGGATACAGTTGGCTTTCTGGGCTGCAAGTACACACTTGTTCCATCTGTCTTTTCTGTACTTGTATACTACTTAATGCAGACCCCATCCACAAAGAGCACAAGCTCTTCTGTTGTCAGCATCCTTCTTAATATTGGTCTAGGCTGAGTTTTATGTCAAATTGTGGTAAGCTGTGATAGTACATATTTGACATAATGTAACTAGCAGCTCAAGAAACTAAAGCATTTGTTTTTCCACACATCTCTTGTTCTGCTTATGATCTTATTAGTATTTTTTATTAGTAGTCTTCATTGCATCAATGACAGAAACAGACCCAAATCCTAAAGTTTTTAACTCTCAACAGGCAGTTGATGCTGAAGGAACCCTGAATGTGTTGTGCAGATCAGACCATCCTCAAGGAGTCAAAACACAGATCTCCTCACTCAGAAATGAGTTGGGTGATACTTTGGGTGATTACTATTATTCTTTCTTTCTTGCATGAAGTCTTGCCTGTCAGAACCCATGGTTTACAACAACTATTAGTAAGCTGCTTTGGTAGGCTAACCCATGAGCTGGTTTAGTAAAGTATGCCTGACCTTGTCATCATGACATCCAAGATTTCTTTTTGTCTTTTCTAGGGTTGTCCCTCTTCTTTGTGATGTAAAATTTCTCATTGATTTAAAAATAAGTTATTGAAGGCATTAAAAAATACTGATGGGAATAATCAATAGGCACTGTGAATCACTTTTAAAATAATACAGTGATGATGATGATTGATTACTGTATGAAGTATTTAGCACAAAGCCTTCTTTGTCATGAAATCAGGTGTGGAAGTTTGTTGAGCCTTAGCAGAAGCAGGCACAGGACTTGGGTTGCCTATTCCTTCCTGCTATTTCATAAGTCTCTGTGGGTTTTAGGCAGAAGGCAGGTGCAGTACGAGTGAATGGGTCTTTGGCTGCTATGAGGATGTGTAAGGCTGTGGCTGAGCAGCAAGTGGAAGGCTGTGCGACTGGTTGTGCACCTTGAGACATAGTGACCTTAAACAAGGTACCAAGTCTGACACGTTTTGAAGCATGAGGAAGCTTCTCAGCCTCATTAATGGGTCTCCAGCAAGCCCCTTCTGCAACCTGAAATAATACCCTTACCCTTCTAGTTGGAGTGAACAAAAGGCAATAAAATTGGCAGCAGCCATTGTGTTGAGGTTGGGCTTTGCTCTGTGGCCTGGTACACGCTGCAGGGTCAAACATGCCTGGGTGGGAAAGACAGGAAATTACATAGAACTCTTCCTCCCTCAACCAGGGATGAGCACAGGCATCACTGCATCAACACCTCCTGCCTGCCTAAGGGACCATCCGGGAAGGCTGGGATGAGCTGGAGAGCAGCTATGGGACACTGTGGATAAACAGGGGGGCTGGTGGGGAAAGGAAGCTCACACTGTAGTCTTGATGGGCCTGGGCTACACAGGAGAGGAACAACTAACATACCATGCTAAAATAATGAGTGTACTGTTGAGGCTATCCATAGGCTTAGCTGGCTCATCTGGCCTCCTGATGCAAAGCAGTTATGAGGAGAGGTAATATCCAGTCCCTGCTGCTGCTACATACACTCAGCCTTAAGAATCCCTGATGAAAGGAACAGTGGGGCAGGTGTGTGTCCTGTTGTGCCCATGCTGCAGGCACTGCAGTGTGATGCTTACACAGGCTCAGCGCTGGCAGTTTCTGAAGCTCTCACTACTGCCAAACAGGCTTCACTGCAACCAGTTGCCTGCAGTGAGGCTCTTCATTTTGGGATTGCAACACCAAGTCTGGCAGGAATCTGATTTTACCATGAAAGCAGGTATGGCAGTTCCAAGTTACTGGATGCACATCAATGACCTACAAATCTTTTTAGTATGGTTCAAGGATATTTTCACAGCTTTGGCCAAACTTTATCCTGAGGATTCTTCTCAGTGAATTATTTTTCTTTGACCTTCTGAATGCCTATAGCCAGCTCATCTAATCTCAGAGGGGTCTCCTGGCAGAGGGAAGTAGACACAGCCATAAAGTGGGTCTCCTATTGTTTCATTCTAACCTTGATGGGTTTGGTTTAGATCAATAGCTTGTGGAGAAATCTTTAATCAAGTTGCTGAACCTTCCCTTGGATGTCTAAGCACTCCGCATTCTGAATCTTAATTATGTTCTTCAAGGATTTCAATTTAATGCTGTATTTGTTCGCAATATATTCATTGTAGACTCACATGAGTTACAAAGGACAAACTACAGTTTTACTGGGGCTATGGTTTGAGGGACACTTTTAGCAAAAGACGGAAAATATGTAAAGGCCTGTGTCTGCTAGAATATAATGAGGTGTTGCTAAGCCATATCCCCAAATGAAAAAGTATTCAAATAGGATCTCTAGTTTGGAAAACAAAGAATATATAAAGACTCTGTCATCACATTCAAATCGGATATTCCTTTGCCCTGTTACTGCATGTCTCCTCTTTCATCAACCATAAGTTCAGTAACCTGTTTTTTATTCAGAGCTTTTGAATGCAAATATGTAATGTGTGTATGCATACCAAACAGTTCCTTATTTTCATACTTCTCTGAAATAATGGAGGTAAACAAGCACATTCAAATAAAGGAAAATAGCACACAAGACTTCATTAAATTTTTAGGGCTTTCAAAGTAATAATTTTATCTTTCTTTTGGATGACATTGTTTATTGTAAGACATCATTTTTATTAAATACACTGTAATACAAGAGACTTTCCATGTCATGTCGAGAGAAGCTGGTCACATGATTCACAAACAAAACTTTTAACACTGGTACCTAGGCATCACTTTGAAATCAGCCAAGATGCAATGACAGTTTTAAAGCAGTGACTTGTTATAACAAACTGCAAAACAAGAACCACTAAATAGTTCCACGTAGACATCACGTTAGGGGTTAAAAAGAAAATAAAAAGAAAATAGAAAGGAGAAAGATAGTTCTACACACTAGGTCACAGTTTGGTGACAATATAGAGGTTTATATTTATATGTAGATATCTTTCTCTTTACCAAAGTGACAAAGAGAGCGATATCTAGAAATATATATACATAAAGAATAGGTGGAGAGCAGGGCTGGGACAAATGTTTCATAATTAATTGATTCTCTCTCTATTGGTGATTCAGTTGAACACTAATGTCGAATTAAATTACTTGTATATAAAACATTCTTAGCTGCTTTTCTTTAAGTTACAGAAAGATACATATAAGCTGCAAGATATAGGCCTCTGGAAAAATTCAATTTGATCTCTATTTTCTCACATGTTCAATCAAATGTAATGGCCTCATTACTAGCAGCTTCTATTATCCTTGCCCGAAGTATTCAGTGTTTATAAAATACCAGCTGGTCATCATTCAGAACCTTCTACAAGCAAACAAAAAAACCCTACAGACCTGGTCTTGAATGCATAGACGGAAAAAAAACACATCCATCATTTCCCATTTCTTCTCCTGAGATGTATGCTTAAAAGATGGCAAAATAGTCACTTGGTTGCTATTGTGAAATTCACAGTGTTTTCCCTGCAACATGTAGTTTTTTTTTTTTTTTTTTAAATTTTTTTTTGCTTCACATTTGTGATGAATGTAGCATATCCCCCCCCAGCCCTCCCAAGCAAAGGTGTTTTAACTAAGGCTCTAAAAGACCTCTTAATTCAAAGCAGCAGTGGTTCATCCCAGCCCTCACAAGAAACCACAACTTCCTGTGCTATCAAAACCATCATCTTCAATTAGAAACCCCAATCTCTTCCCCAGCCCCTCCCAACCCCCCTCCCACACATTTTATAGCAGTATTTGAAATGTTACAGGCTGCAACAACCCAGACACAGACTTGTTCTAACACATATGCATTGTACCTTAGTCATCCAGTGACCTAATAATTTTATTGGGTTAATTCTTTTTAAAGGGTTTTGTATAAGTCAATGTCAACTACAACAGAAACAAACGCTCAGAAAGGTGGGGTGGGAGGTTACAGGGAGAGAAAGAAAGTGCAGGAAGAGAGAAAGGAAAAGGAAATGAGAAAAGGAAAGAAAGGAAAAGAGAAAGAAGGAACAAAAGCAATAAGGAAAGAGCAAGAAAGAAAAAGACAAAAGATAGGCAGTTACATATTAAACTGTAGACAATATATATAGATATATTGTTTTCCAAATCAAAATGAATGAAGTCCTTTTAAAAAAGGGTACACTCCATCATGCATCATGGGGTGCTGTTGCTTTACAAGTATCTGTTCTCCATGACCAGTTCTGAGTTCTGCAGATCTATTGAGAGTGGCAGACAGAGTGTGGCAAATGCTGACTTTATTACTGCTGAATTTTGGCATTCTCATTGTCCTACGAGTCGTGTTGCAGTCTGAATAGTCCAGCTCATTCTTATTTTGTTACTGCAGACGAGTATCAAATGTTAATAAAGCTGCACTGTTATTCTAGGACAACAAAACAACAATAGCACAAACCTAGAAATGGCAGTAAAACAATCTCTGTCTTCCAAGCTTGGAAGCATGTCTGTTCATTTCGTTGTGAGAAATCAGCAAGTGAGATGGGAATGGAAGAAATGTTTTTATGCAATCATCTGGGGAAGAAAAGTGCTTGTTGTTATATCTCTGGCATTCTAGCACTGCCTCTGCTGCACACCAGTTAGTTAAAAAATTGATTCTTACAAACATGGAAAAATGAATTTCAAAAGAAAAAAAGGTATTTTGGTTACTCAGCAGACTTTATAAATTTTTTGTTATCACTAATCATAATTTGTCATAACATAGGTGTATGTAAATTTATACATATACACACAGCCCATACATAATGTGCATGCATGTCTGCACATATATAAATAAAATACAACAGACATAGGCATACATGTATATGCTATGTGTGTATATACATACGCCATATGCAAACACACATATATAATATATATTATATATATGATCAGTTCATAGCACAGTCCAGAAAGATTTTTTAAATGAGCCTGATTGTCATATTTACTCAGTGTAGACAATTTTACTGACAGTGCAAACGTGATGAATATGCACATATACTCACCCTTCATTGTGATTTGAACACATTTCTTCCTCTTCTCTGCTCATTCTGCTACACTTACCCACTTTTTCATGAACAAACACAAACTATGTATAGCTACAGTTTATAGCTTGTCTACTGTGATTATATATTTTATGCACTATCAAGAACATTAATGATATAGGTCAAAGTTATCCATACTGGTGGCTCTGTAGAACATTTGGTCCTTTAGAAGTTTAACATACTGCTATGTTATTGCACAATGCATTGTAATACTATTTATTCTCTGAAATGACTCTAATAGTCTCACTAGTAAATCAAAAAGAAGATGCCACTAAGTACATTTTCAGGGTTTTGTGGTTATTTTTGGTATACATTCTTTCAGTGCTTGCAAAACCCACCTGTTTGCTTTCAGGCTGGAGCCTGCTTTCCAATAGAAGCAGCATCTCAGATGCCTTTTTCTTCAGCTCATAAGAAACTAACGCAAAATACAGCAGGTAGAAGCTTAGCATCCCCTCCACCACCTGCAGCCTCCTCCCACTGCACAGTAAGAGCAGACTCTTGACACCTTTCTTCTCCGACACTATTTTGAAAATCAACTTCAAATCCCTTTAAAACACAACATTCAAATTCTCAAGAGAATGGGTTTCACTGGATGCTCAGTCTTTATCTAGCTTTCTGTGAACTTCCAAGACAGTCTAGATAAAATCTTAAGGCCCATTTTGTAGGAATCTTCTTCTGGCTTTTTGTGTGTTTCCAGTTCAGTAGCGGTTAAGAAATAACATCTAGCTTATTAAAGAAATACTGAGTATGGCTTTATAGTTACACTGTCATGTTTATTTATAATGCTGCCTTTTCAATGACATTGAGAAGGGTGAAACTTCATCAGTGTCCAGTGAACTGTTCTCTTTTGAAAATGTTCAGAATCTTCATGAGCTAGCTCCCAAAGCTTCTGAA
This sequence comes from Agapornis roseicollis, assembly GCA_002631895.1. NCBI lineage: Eukaryota > Metazoa > Chordata > Aves > Psittaciformes > Psittacidae > Agapornis > Agapornis roseicollis. Next base: position 23,738 of record NDXB01015359.1, on the reverse strand, counting down.
GAAAAAACCTAAAGTGCGCAATAAATAATATATGCAAGCAACTTATATATTAAATGTGCTATGGGAACACTTACAAAAATAAAATGCTTAATTTATTAAATAAATATCCCCAACACAAAGATGGACTATTTGATCTGGCTCATTTCAATAAAAATAACAAAAAGAGAAAACTGAAAGAAAGATCACTTTTTTTTTGCAGTAATGCTCCCTCACAGAGGGAGGCAGAAGTCTTGAGGAGTAAGTAAGGTAGATTTTCTTTTGTAAGAATTCATATTAAAATAAACCTAACTCTAAATTTGAAATCCTCAAACTTTCGATTTGAAAAATAACAGGTATGCCCATGAAGCTGTCATCAACAGAGTGGCCATGCAAATGTACTACACATACAATGCCAATCCAATCAAAAATAAATTATTTAAGAAAAAGTGGATGTTGGTAATGACAGCACTAGTACCAATACAAACATGGTGCTGAGCTCAGAGTCTTTACACTCTGAGTAGTAAGCCATAAACTCAGAGTAATATTTTTTCTCTAGAGATCTCTATCCCCTGTCATGTGTCAAACATAACCAGTGATCTCCATGTTTTAGATTATTAATGTTATATCAGCCTATTGTATCTGTAACATTGTAAAGGCATTTTTACATGGCTAATGTCCTCCATTAGCCTCTTCTAATGAAATATATGCTATATTGTTATGAGTTTGCTATGCCTACTAGGGTGTACTACAAGATGAATGATAGTTTCTGCACAAAGGGCATTAATCAAGAAAGACCATGCACAGGTTTGCTTGCATGGTTCAATTAAAAAAAAAAAAAAAA